>JAOTQG010063065.1:0-14378 GCA_025631175.1 Iris virginica
AATTTTACTCAGGGGGGCTATCCCTCACCAAATAAAATACAAGGGGCTCAAACCTCGAGCCCGTGAACCACAGGGGGGTTCCTCCACGTTAACCCTATGTTTTAAGACTCGGCCAAAACATCCTCCGAAATCTTTACCTCTAAAATTATCATTGCCTCGTTCAGTACAACGTCCGAGTATAAATGTATAATTGACAGATGCAAGGTCAAGGAAAATAAAGATGAGTACTTGAAAACTGCAAGGTAATTTTTCCTTGCCCAAACGGATAGTATTAATCAAAAAATTTACCCAAAGGATTATGTCGGCTTTCAGCTAAGCATCTGTGATTCAACTCAATGCAACCGCAACTTGCAGAAGGATACAAAATTTGGGGAGAAATCTGAACACTACATAATCTGTTAAAAGACTCCGAAAACTTTTGATTCTTTTGAAGTTTTATGCTATAATCAAAACAATCACTACCCTCCGATGAACACCAGCATCTAGTCTTGTATCCATGAGATGAGACGTTCTTACGCTCTCTCCCATGAGTTCCTATTGCTACCAACAAAAAGAGCATATATAACAACTACCATTATATTCCTGTACACCAAGGCAAAACTTTTTAGTCCTGTACATCATTTCCGCGAAGCCACCACAAAAAACCACTTCTTGTCCAGAAAAGAGATGCTTACTATCTATTTCCCATCCACCTACCATCCAGCCACCCTTTATCTGATAGATACTTCAGGACTGGTCACTGGTTTGTACAGCATCGAAGTTCCTTCAAAAATCAACATCTGATGAAACTTCCTATATTGCTCCAACTGCATGACAAATCATTAGCAGTTATTATTTATTTGAATATTCAAGTGATGTTAAATCAACACCTAGAATAATGTGCACACACCTCATCCTTTGTCATCTTTAAAAATCCAAACTTCTTTGTCCAAATAGATTCGGCTTCGTCCGCAGCCGGAAGCACAATGCTACTCACATTGAGAGATCCAAGTAGCCTTTCAATGCAAGAGTACAAGGACTGAAAATATCCCTGCAGATAAATTCCATATAGCCAGAATAGTTTAACCTTTCCTAAGAAAATATTGAGCTTAATTACTCACAAAGTTTATACCAGGAGAAAGGAAAAGAAGTGCAAAATATGAAGTAAGCCCTAAAAAAAACTTTACATAAACTAGTAAATTATGCACATGAATAGGGTGTGTATTGTTATAGTTTTATTTTTAATAATTATTAATTTAAGAAGTTATTTATTTATTTTAATTTTATGTTATTTGAACTTTAATATTAATATATTTAAGTAATTGAAGAAGCAGTTATAATTTATAATGGGTAGTTACTTGAATACATAATAATTTCAACTCACATTAGAGGTAAAATCGGCAAACTTAAAAAGGAGTTCATTTGGGCACCAAGCTTCCTCTTCTATTAAAGATAAAGTACGAAATTATAATAACAAAGAAACCATGCTAACTCACCTGTCCCTGTGAATCAGTACTTGTTGCCACCAAAGGAAGCTCAGCTACATCCTTCCCAAAGATGCGAATAATCCCAGCAGAGACAATTGTTGAGCTGCGTGTTTATAAAGTGTCTTGATATGTCAACCACATTAAGATGGCAAAACTGTATTAACAAATTCAGATAAATGTCTTACTTTACTGTTAAAATTGCACAATACATCCCTCCAAAATCTTTTCCGGCTTTCTTCGAATCTCTTCTGCAGAAACATCAGAAACAAAAATGTTTAAAGGAAATCCTGCCTTGCACTAACACTCCCAGAAAAAAAATATATCCACAACAACCCTATTCACTTATTTTGTTTACCCATAAACCATTTCTGGAATAAGATCTAGGCGGCCAGTGGTTGAATCAGCAATTGGATCAAACTGATCCTGAAGCACAAATTGTGAAAGACAATATTGTTAGCAAACTATTTGTACGCATCATACTTGCTAAAATGAAACACAAAGAATAGAGAGTGCTGCAGCACTTGGGTATCATTTCTCAAGCACGTGCAAAACTATTGATGGAAATACATAATATGAGTTCAAATTTGATACCGTGCAGCATTCATCGAGAAGGATAAGAAGTTAAATTGAGTATCAACACCATTTGAAACGCATTCTAGAAAATCTTAGGTAAGACCTTAAGAGTGAGGCCGGAACACTGTTTTCCGTTTTGTATTTACTCGGGGGTTTCATCAATGAAGCACAACCTTTATAAAATCAGGAGAAATAACAAAAACTGCAAGACATATCAACCTATACTGCACCTAGAGTGATCCACTTCTGTAAATGACAAACAAGAATTCGGGGAAAGAGAACACTATTATTGAGAGGCAATACTATAAAAGAATATTCTTAGGAATGACATAAAAGTTAAGAGGTTGCATTAATTCAGGGAAAGAAAGTTGGGACTGTCAGCGAGCACATGCACATTCATAAAGAACAACTTTGAACATATGGGGAAACAGAAGACGAAAGCAGCTCATGGCCGCAATTGGAACAATGAACAACAAATTAGCATTGAACCCTCTTCAGTTTTGCATCTACAAGGAAGTTATGGATTCCGTTCAGTTACAAACACGAAAAATGCAAAAAGTGATAATGAAAAGCATGGAAAAAAAGACCACATTTGGATGAAACATCACATCCAATCAATTAGTCTTATTGAAGCAGCCTTTGCCCCCCAACTATCTAGGGACAGGACTAGTCATGTATCTTTTTGTATTCTCAGTTTAGCCTAAATACTTGTATTAACCCACACTTGGTCCATTTTTGAATTGTCATTTACATGTCAATACTAATCAAATGAACCATGATTTCCTCCCCCCCCCCCAAAAAAACCCCAACACACACAATAACCCCACATCATTTTCCCAAACACAAGTGGCCAAAAGAGAGTCAGCAGCTAAGAGGAATCAACAAATTACTCACATGAAAGATCGTAACAGCCTTGGAAAGCAATATTCTGCTTTCATCTGAATCTACTTTTCCACGCAGAAGTCTCCATCTTATGTCGAGATCAGCAATACCTTCTGTACCTCTCTGCTCCTGCTTCTTTTTTATGGACTCCAACAAGCAGCTTGGCAACACTTTTTCTCCACAATTCACGAGCTCCTGCAAGGCACAATGAATTCTATTGCAGTCCGTGCAGCAGAACCAAGTGCCACTTGGCAATTCCTGTAGTATGAAACCGACCAAAATTACAAAAAACAACTATTTGTACACACTTGAGAGTCAATAAGTTCATGTATGTATTTGTTTGTGTGCTAATTAAATTGAGTATCTTCTGCTTACACTCAAGTCGTCGATTTTGTGCTCCTTCAAGCAGCCAACATGGTATTCCAACTCACACTGAAGAAAGAAAAATCACCATCAATGGTTATAATCAAGAAGCACTTGGGAGTACCAGAAAACTTTTGACCCACATTCACCAAGAATGTAATTTTACCTGGTCACAAATAATAACAGTACGTGGGCCGAACACTTGCTCAGTATAATCATTGTCACTGCAGATATCAAGAATAAGCATTTAAAAGAAAGAAATCTCAAATCATGCAAAGGTTGTAAAAAAGAGAGCATGAGAATAATGTTTACGCATACAAAATTAATCAGCAACAATTTATTTCTAGAAGAATAAAGGTGCCACAAGCAACAATCAAAAGGCACCATCTTCCTTCCCTCCCCCCTCCCACCTCTTTAGCCAAATAAGCTACATTTAAGACCCGACGAAACGCAGCATAAAAATAATCAGGCTCTAGGAATTAATCAAAATGATCGGAGGCTCTAAAAATGACTGGAGATTATTAAGGTAACATATTTGCTATCATCGCAAGGAGAACTGCACTTGAAGATATTATTCTTTTCTTTTCTTTTCTGCTTTTCCATGGAAGGCCCACACTAAGTAGACTTTGAGAAATTATTTCAAACCTCATAAGAGTAAACAGTTTGTCCAACAATACGAATTACACAAATTTGGTATTGATGCAGGACAACAAGTGCATAACCTAACCTGCAGAGAACACAAACTGATTGAGTATCTGGGGTGGAAACAATTCGAATGCAACGGTTGGTTATTTGCTCTATAGGATCAACTCCAGCAACCCTTCCTGCAGCCAGTGCATTAACATTGCGTTCCACGGACTTCTCTTTTTGAATCATGTTCTGACAGTTCTTACAGTACCATGTGCCCTGGGGAACATCGGGAAGGGATACACAGTCTGCAGATCAGCAGAGCAATCAATAAACTGAAGGATAATCATCATTAAAAATAAATATGTCATGCTCTGTGTAGCATCATTGTCGGAGACTTCGAGCAAACTAATCAAAGCTAAAGAGCACTGAGTGAACTGTATGTCTCAATGCAGTAGCAGTTACTGGAAAACTCAAGATAATGAAAGAAGAAATTGCCAGGATAAAAGTAATTGACTTTCCTATTAGAGAATAGGACAAATGACTTGTGCCCACAAACTCCATTTGGACCCACCTTAAATTTAGTTGTCTCCACAAATTTTACTTAGCATTAAATTTTGTGCAAATGGGTAATGGACACTTAAATACAGAGGGAGTATATCATATACCCCAGCCTACTTTCAAATCGTACCATTTCTACCATCGCTCATCCAAAAACTTAGTAGAAGGGCTTGATTGTTTGTTTTTTTCATTTTCACTTTTGTACAGCTTCTGCGGATATTATCCTTCCTGGCCGACCTCGATTCCACCTTCATCGTCGCCATCCATTCCCATCTTCTCCACAACTTGCCCCATTTTACTCTTATAGAGAACCAGAACCGCCTCAATGCACCACGCATAGCACAATCCTACATGCTTGATCACAACCACCTCCACCACAGTGACGGAGGCACTTGAAAAACATAGACTTCAGGTGAAAGAGCCACTTACAAGGACTAATGGAAGCTAAAGACTGAATCCACAGAGATTTGAACCACCATTAGTAGGCTGGTAGACCCAGATGTGAGATTAGGCACACATTGTCAAAGAGCTGTAAATCTTGTCAGAGAGGGTGAGGAGGAAAGTAGGGGTTGAGCCCCGGTGGCGATGGAAAGGAGGTATGGTGTGGTGGCGTGGCTTGGCTTGGCTCACATGGGAAATGGGCTTGTTCGGGGTTAATTCCACATAAGCAATACAAATATACAATAAGAAAATGAAAAATGAAAAATCAAGAAGAAGAAAAAAACGACCAACTGAGTACTTCAAAATTTGGATGTATAGTGCCGACATTGGTTGATAGAAAAGGATTTCTAAAATGATATGGTTACATGAAGAATAAGTTAAGTATGTCGGTATCTTTCAAAACAGCGTACGTATGTTGGTTTATTTTACATTGGCCCAAAATAATTTTAAAAAACCATCCCAAAAGCAATGCACAAGAAAAGTAAAAGGGGATAAACTACGCATGGGAAGCAAAACAAAAATTGAAAGAAAAAAAAAGGGGGGGGGGGGCAAAGCATTACTGAAAAAAACATGCAACATACAACCCAAACCTACCAGGATGAAAAGCCCTTGGGCAATTATCACAAAGCAAAAGATCCCCTCCATCCTGACAGATGGAGCAGAGATCATCATTTTCATCTGCAGAGAATTTCTTTTCTGCTGCTAGCCTTATTGACAATTCATGGAGAGACACTCCGTTGGAAGTATAAATGTGTAAATAACTGCAAAAATGAATTCATGTTAGGAGGCACAGAATTGAAGATAAGAACGGTTGGCAAAATAATGCTTTCTACCACCTCCAATCCAACAAAGAGTAAGCATTTCGTCTCACCATCAGCGTGAGCCATTTACAAGTACCAAATGCAGTAACAAAATTCAAACTATCTAACGACAGATACAGATCAATGTTACTAAAAAATGACAGAGTAGAGCAAGTAATTAAACATTCGTAAGTGCAAAAGAGACTCACGGCTTGCGTCGTGAAGCCCACCCTGCATGAGCTTCAAACTGTGACGGGCTGACCTGGCGAAGTGGTCAGCAAAGTTAGCAACCTATACAGAATAAGCACAAAAAAATTCTAGTTTAAACTGTTACCCAAGTACCTCAGCGTTACAGCAAAAGCAGAAGATTGCAAAACCTTTCTTATAACCCTCCAGCAGTTTCTATTCAACAAGTATCAAGTTAGAGATTATTCAAGCATAACATGTTTGAAACGGGGGAAGGAACATCAGCAATTATTGTTATCCATAATTACCTCTCCTCGAGCAACATAAGATAATGCTGTCCCATCAGGCAGCACATTTTCCTCAAATACTAACTTATGCATCCGCAGATCTCTATAAAGAACATTTTAAATATTAATGCACAGCTGGAGGAGGGTGAGAGAGAGCTTAAAAAAAAAACTCTCAAATATCAACTCAACTCAGCCTTAGTCCCAGTTACTTGGCTAGAAATGATAATGTATTCCAAACTAAGAGCAATGAGTTCAAAGAGAGAGATTACGGAGTACGGACTTTCGAGTTAACCGCCCATGACCCTTGCTTTGAGTAGAACTAGAGTTGGTAACTCGGGAAGACGAATTGGGAGCAGAAACAGACAATGACGACCTGAAATTAACTCAAAAAAACAAAGTGTATATTATTGGTGGCATGCCACAGAATATAAAGCATGGTCTTGATTCTTATAGCATTCACAATTTATCAAAGAATAGTACCCTTTTCAAGGATAACTTCTTATTTGGTAGCTTAACAGACCCTGTTAAAATCTGTTTACCAAAGGTCCTCGTCCTTCAACTCTACTTTTATCAATGCATAGGCAAAAAGTCAAGTAGAACAGTTTTCCAAGTTTTTCTTTTCATTTTCCCTTTCACCGGGAGTTCAACTGATTGTGATATCAAAAGTATTAACGACTGAAACTTACAAAGCTGGTAACCGTTGTCTCTATCGTAGTACTTAAAATCAAATAAAGTTGGGAAAATTTGAGCTTATGATGCACAGCCTAACTTCAAACCTGATGTCATCTTTAGGCCTCACAGATGCAAAGTGGCTGCAATATGGTAGGATGATGGGCAAACAGGGAGTAGTGACTGAAAATTTTGACTTCCAGATGGCAAAGAAGGCAATGTTGGATATAAATCTATAACTGCAAAGGATGATTGATTTTTTCACAGTTTGTCATTATCCCTTTTTGTCTTCTCTATGTTTAAAAAGAGTATAATAGATTACATGGAGGGTCACCCAACTCCGCATTAAATTAACAGATGAATAAAACAAAATTATATGGAAAAACAAAGAAAATTAGGAAACACCAAGCTTATGATACAAAGCCGAACTTCAAACCAGCCATCATCTTTCTTCCTCACAGATCAACGTGACTAATAATACATGGTAAAATGATGTGGATACAAGGACTAAAAATTGACACCCAGATGGAGAAGGCAATGGTAGAAACATAAATTCCAACTGATGATTAATCAATCAAAGATATAGAAAGGATAGCACTCACTTTGGCTGCATATAAAACCATCCTCTCATGTGATGGAGGTTTCAGATTTTTTTATATGCAACCCATGTGATTGTGTTCTCTCTATCTCCCAAGGTGTGGTAATTTCAATAGACACTATTAGCACTGTTTTGATGGACCGCTACTGAAATAACTCAAGGAAGATTCTACCTACTGGCTACAAACACACAAAGAATATTCTAAAAGTATAACGAATTACAGCAGCCTCATCTTCCAAGAATCAGAAGCTTCAACCATTAGACATTTGGCAGACTCGTTCATCAAAATTTTCTATTCTACTAGAAGGAATCCTTCAATGAACTTAAAATTGGTCTCAAATCACGGAAAAAGATGGTCATCATTTAGATCTACTCTAAGCTTATGGAACAAACATATTACTTAAAAACGGCGTCCGACCCTAAAGCTATTTTGTTTTTGCTCCTAGTGAAGTATTCAATGTTTAAGGCTTTAAGCTACCAAACTGGCTAAGGGTTCAGATACAGATGAAATCTTTAGACAATGATTTAATGATGAGAGTTTTAGTCATGACTCATACCTTGTTTCCTCTCCTCTTACTACAGTCAAGGGACAGTTATAGTGCTACAGGAAAGCCAACTATACACACAGAAAGACACATCACACCGGATAGCAATTAAAGAGTTCTAATGGACTACGTTTTCTCATAGACATTCAGCAAACATACAAAATCATGTCAAGACAACTGCTGATGTTCACCAAGATAATTTATTACTTGACACCAAGTATGTTGTCCTTATTAAGTCCTGGTCAAAGATTACTAATGGACTACCCTACAGGATAAACAAGTCAACAAACATAGAAAAGCATGGTCAAAACAAGATGAACATGTTAACCAAAATAAGTTGTTAATTGACATCACACTTTTTCGTCTTTATTACCCAAAATCTTGCAACCATCTTTGGACACGAAAGTTCATTAACAACATACCACACCAAATTTTGTCATAACTATTCCAATGAATGCTAGATACAATGACACGGTATTGAGTTAAACAGAGTCCATGTTAAAGTTTACATCAAAATTCTATACAAATTTTGAAAGAAACATTTGCCCATGGCCAACCTGCTACTATAAGTCGGATCAAATGTCGCAGTGAGCTGGAGCAAAAACAACCACATCACATATGGGTTCAAAACTTGAGAACACTGTAAATTATTGTGTCAACTTCAGTGAAGTTTCATCACTGCTGGGATCATAACATAGGCAACAAATGCAATAAAGTTGGTTGTTAACAATTAGAACCTCGTACCACCCTTTGTCTCAATCACTTCGGCTACTCTCAAAATGAGTCCTTCGTATTATTATTTTAAGTCCAAAGCAAGTTTATCAGTGAGATTACTGTCTTCCATGTAATGGCATGGCTAGCCTGTCAAAATGGGTAAAATTGACCCACTCTAACCCGCTTTAACCTAATAAACAGTTCAATCCAATTAAACCCATTTAATCATAAATTTGTGTATAAGAATGTGTAAAACAAAAATTTTAGTGCTAAAGAGTATCCAACATATTAATTCAAGTTTAATTTAATACATTTATTAAACAACTGAGTTGATCGGTTAATTAAATGGGTTATAATAGGTTGAACCCATCACACAACCCAACCCATTTAACCCAAATTGACGGTCTAACACATGGCATTGTCCTACCTCTAGCACAATTGTTGATACAGCGGATATCACACCTCCTAACGAGTGCAATAATTGGTCTAAGTTTATCATAGCACATTCTGTGGTTTCATCTCTTAAAGGGACTACTTTAACCATCTACCGAACGTTTCTGTTTTGAATTTTACCTCTTTTAATTTCGCTGCAAATCCACCATAGCATTCTCATTTGCCAATCTCAGTTTCTTTGAAATATGGTTTCTTTGTTGTGTATGTTCCAGATTTCCTACGAGCAGTGTAATTAATAGCTTAAATACATAAGCTACACTTGAACCAAATATCTTAAAGGTCTTGCCCCCACGCACATAGCTCCTGTTGATCCATCTAGTAATCCATGTTACTTCATTAATGTCTCAACCTGACTTCCAGAAATCATTAACACTGCAGCAAGCATAGCTGATAGTAATTTCTTCGAAAACTCAAAATAACCAGGATGCTATAAGTATGAACAAAAATGAAAAACCAAAATGCAAGTAATAGTAAGAACAGAAAATCTCTGGCATAGTGTCACTTTATAGCATCATAACAGACAGCTGTATAAAATTACACCACACTCACTGTATCAAAAGGCTTGCAGCACATTTTGCATGCATTAATTGTTACCCTTGAACGATCACTGCATGGGCATCAAGTATGGGGGTGCTAGAACAAATGATGTGTAAGCAAGAAAACATAACGGATATCAAGTATATAGTACCTATCGCTTCTATCACTCAGTTGTGGAGAAATATGGGACTCTTTTGAAGCCAAGCAAGAATCACAAAGAAGCCTTGTTTTTCTGTCACACGTTTGTGATATTGACCCTAAGAATCATAAAAAAAGATGAGGTCATATCCACAATATTTTTTTTACGGAAAAGCATTCCACAATAAAGCACGTGAACAAAAGTACCTTTGCAATTGAGACAAACTTTCGGTTGGCTGTTAGTTAAACCAACAACATTTTGAATCACATATTCCAACTCCTCCAGCGGAGCAGTTTTGCATGCATTCAAAACGTCACGTAGAGTATTTCCGTTCTCCAAGTATATATACTCCGGCGGACGCTTATTTGCACTACCAGCATGCAGCTCAAACTGATTAGGTGTTACTACCTTCACCAACCATAAGTAGTACATCAACAATATGAACACTCAAATCAATTCACTCAAGCAAACAACACATCATGAAAAAACGCACAAACATAACACCACTTACCTGAGCTCCATGACAATCGGTGCAATAACATGCGATTCCATTCCCCTTGATTACGCCATGTAATCCCATTTCTGAGTGTCCTCTAACCTGCATTGTATTATCGCATACATAAACCCTAACTTTCATAAATTAGGCATTTCAAGCGAAACGAAATCAAAACATAAAACTCGAATTTCACCTTAACGCCACGTAGGTACTTAACAGGTAATCCCTCCAGCAAACCAGTTTCCAGAAGCTCCTTCAACTTGGTTGGAAACCTCGTCAGCTCAACCTTCTTCGACATTTTCAATTCCAATTTACTGCTCACAATTTCTACAGCATCGTTTTTCGGCTTGGACAGCATTGGCTCAACAGGCTTCGACTCTTCATCCCTCGGAGTATCTACCACGTCACTTTTCGGCTCCTCTTCGTCGCTGTTAACCAACATCCTTTCCTCTGTATCGGTAACTATTTTCGGCTCCTCATTTCGGTTTTCGGTTCTCTCCTTTGGATTTTCGTTGCTCTTCAATTTCTTATTACTGGTTGGATTCTCTTCCGGCGTGGTGTGGGACAGGCTGGCGCGGGTGCGGCGGCCACCGGAACCGCCTACGTATTGCGACTGAGACCTCATCGCGAATGCGAACTCGCGTTTCAGGCCGGGTCGGATTTTGGATAGGACCACGTACTCGTCTGAATCTGTACCGTTCGCCATTGTAACGAAGAGTTTGTTAGATCAAACCCTAGGGGAAATAATGAATTTAAAAAAACTGGGAGATTGAGAGAAAACGCGTCTAGGTGAATGTGAATGTACCAAAAACTGATTTGATTGGTAGAGGGTTTTGCAGGAATGAAGGATTGGATGGAAAAAGAAAAAACTGGCGAGATAGAGAGAGAGAGTCCAGAAGGAGGGAATGAATAGGGACAGAAATTACACAGAAGAAAGAAGGGGAGAGGATGGGAAGGGGAAGAAATTAAGCTCATGAAAAGGAGAAACTTGTTATTCCAAAACTACCCCTGTTCTTTATCTCTAGTGCCTAGAGATTTGGTGGTTTGCGATTAGGTGTCGGAATATGGTGAATACTCCCTTCGTCAGTCCGAAATAACAATCTCATTTTGTGAATATTAAATTGATATAATATTATATATATCATTTGTAGGAACGTGATTCGATGCGAATCATTTTTAATTTGCGAACTAAAATGAATCATCAAAATTTTAAACGTGAATCATAAAATTGATATAATTGTAAATCATAAAATTTACGCATTGTGAATCATAAAATTAATATAATTGTGAACCATAAAAATTCTAACTGTAAACTATGAAATTTATATAAACTGTAAATTATGAAATTTATAATTGTAAATCATAAAATATACAAACTATGAAATTTATAATTGTGAAACATGAAATTTTATAATTGTGAACCATGAAAAAATCAACAAAGTCAACGAAAATCAACTGTAAAATATGAAATTTGTGAACCATGAAATAGTCGTTCATAAGTTCGTAAATTATTTGTGATTTTTAGCCGATCAACTACCTCGATTTGTAAATCTATCTATTTCTCTCTCATCTCTCATCCCACTTCTTGGGTTAAGTTGGAGTATATTATCCACCGTCGTCATTGCTATCGAGATTAGAATTGGGCTATATCATATTTTCTTTAAGTACTTTCCTCTATTTCAATAAATATATTACCAAATACTCTACCTTACTATCGTAAAATAGTCTAATTCATTATGCTATTCAAACTCTTTCCATTCTCCATTTCTCCAAGCATACCTTAAAATTACTTTCGCACATTCTCACTCTCAATTAAAAAAAAAATATTCCTCATTATTTCTCCGATATTACCACAATGAATTTTTTTACAAGAAGATGAGCGCAGTCCATCATGACCGCTGATATCATCTCACAAAGGCAACCAACCCCACTATCCAAAAGGCCGATTTTTTCCCATGCCAACCTTTCAAGATATACGAGGACAACCTGACGGTTCGGTCGATCCAAAATTCAAAATCAAAATCTTTCTTTCTCGATGCGTGTGGATCGCGATTATTTGCATTGTCGAAGGACTCTGTAGACACTCATTTTGCTACCCCTTATAATGACATTATAATAGTATTATTATTATTTTATTTATTTTTTCAAGGAAACTTCAAATTAATGATTTTAATTATTTTTCATTTATTTTGGTAAGGACAAACTTTAAAATAATGAAATATTTGTAGACATGTCATTTTCGCACCCACTATTAAAAAAATTAATTTGCGGCGGAAATTAGCGACGAAAAAATTTCGTCACTACATAGCATTAGCGATGAAATTCCGTCGCAATAATCTGAAGAACAAAATTTAGCGACGAAATTTCGTCGCTAAATTTACGAATTAAATTGAAAAAATATATTAATTAATTTACACAATACAAAAATGTCTAAATAAAGACACCTACTGAGTGGGATGCGGGGGAGGGGGAGGAGGATAGTCAAATAACGCATCAGTCAAATCGTGCACGAGATTGCGCGCCAAGCTCGAGCTGCCACCAGGATCATGCGCAAAAGATGATTCATCGAGCGGTGTCTGAAACTGGTGTGAGAGGACGTAATATGGCGACGGCATCCCAAATGTGGGATGCATCCGCGCATGCTGCACTGCCATAGCGGCATGCACCTGCTGTGTGATGCTGCCCTGAATTGCAGTTGCGGCTTGCTGCCTATCTGAGAGTCTCTCACAGCCTGACGTTGCCCCAACTCAACCTGCTGCTTGCGAAACTCAGCCAGTTGTCGTTCAAAGTCAACTCTCTGCTCAGCTAGCTCTCGCTGCATAGGTCGCACCTCCTCAAGTTCATGCGATGAGATAATCTAAGAACTTCCGGTTAGAACAGCAACAACTGGTCGTCTCTCAGACTCTAACCCCAATACCTACGTGTCGCTGTCCCCGAATCTATTGACTCGATCGGACCGTGCCTTTCGGGTCGCACTCTATACCTCATACCACAGCCGATGATCAAGCGGTCATGGTTGTGAGCTACTACTCCCTTCATCTCCTCCCCCCCCCCGAACGACCGACTAGTAGATATTCGAGCAGCCTTAGCCTCATAGTAGCTAGACTGTAATATAAAGAAAAAAAACATAACTAGATTTTACATATTTGAAATGATGAAAAAATCACAAACAATAATAAAATTACATACATATTGGGTTGATGCTCTCTCATCGACCTACTGTCCCGATCTGTCATAATGATTGTACAGATACGCCTCAGCCAGAGTGACATGAGGACCATAAATCTCCCGCTACAACAAAAAATATTAATATTTAAAACTAACTTATTTTTTTTAACAAAAATGAACAATATCTTCCCTATAAAATGGACATAACCAAATAATTTTATTTGTCAAAATTTTCATTCTAATACTAAAAACATGCAAATGATAACAACAACACAATAAATGAGGCATATTGCTCCCAAATGTAACCACCCCAATACTATATAAACAAATATTACAATAAATGGGGCATATTGTTTCCAGGGGTACCACCCCAAGCCTAAATGAATAAATAACACATTAAAGACATTAAAAGTAACATATATAAAACACTTACAAGACGGCCAAAGAGTGCGACGGGGCAAAACCAACCGTACCACACCGGTTCTCCTTCACAATACTGGACCTCTCTTTGGTCTTATCCTCATCCCAGTAGCGAATCCACTGATCCCATATATCATTTTTCGAATGAGTGCGTCGTTGACTCTTTGTCATCCACGCCTTCTTCATCTTGCCAACCCAATCTCAATACCGCTTGCCCAGCATTGACTAGTAGGCCTCCCAAAACTGCGCCTCTGTATATCCCGCCTCAGCTGTGGATCTATTGTTATAAATTCGTTGCAATATAGGAATCAGAGACATGTACGATAACTGTTGGTCCCACACGAGCTCAATATAGGCTAGAGGGGGGGTGAATAGTCTATTAAAAATTTCTTTCTTCAAACAGATTATTTATAAAATTCTCACCCTTGAATTAATGAAGGGGTTTTAGAGCAG
>JAOTQG010063176.1:0-11958 GCA_025631175.1 Iris virginica
AGAACTATAAATTGCGGATGACTCGACTTGATTGTCTTTTAATTGTGTGCTTGCAATTATATCGTGTTTGATTAATTATTACATATCATATTAACAATTACAACATGCTTTCTTATCTCATAGTGGTTAATTAATTTGTTTTTATGCATCAATATTAAATCATTGATAATCACCACCGTCATATTTCATTTATTTAAATCCCATCAATTTATATAAAATTTGAGCTACCCATTTCTACGAATTACACCACCCTCAGATTTCTCTTTTTCAATTATTATAGCTAGCATCAAGCATAAATATGTGTCCCAGCGCTTCATTTATTTTTGGAGTTCAGTTTAAATAAAGATTGAGCAAAAAAATGTGAACTAATCCTTCAAAATATAACACTAAAGGGTTTGCTGATAAAATGTCTAGAAATTTAATATCGGCTGCGCGTGAAACAATGGATCAATTACAATAGAAGTTCAATGAACATAAGCTAGAAAATAATGATGCTTCTTATATGCAATACTTAATTAACTCTCTAATGATGCCAAAACTAAATGATAGATTTTCCATTCCTGCCTCTCTCTCTCTCTCTCTCTCTCTCTCTCTCTCTATATATATATATATATATATATATTATACAAATTCTATATATACACATAGATTTATTGATGTTTGCAGAAATATCATACTCTTGAGATAGATGGAAAGGATTTACTTGCAAAGTGTGTGTGCACTTGTGTACACCACTATATGTATTGATATGAACAAAATCAATATATTGAGTTGTTGAGTTCTTTTTCTTAAGGTATGTGTGATTTCTTCTCAAAGCCATTTGAAAATGGAAGGAGCGAGTAAGTAACCCAGAATATTTATAAATTAATTTCTTGTGAGGCTTGTTTATATCCGATGTGAGTTTGAGTCTGAATACTTTTATGCTGCAAAATATCTATTCTCATAATGTCTAGACACATCTTATAATTTTGATTTTTACCTATTTATATATATATATATATATATAGGAAGTTGTTCAATGACGAACCACTTCTAATTTACGAACCTGCGAGCCACAGTGAACTATGAAATTTCATGGTTCACAGTTGAATTTAGTTGACTTTTCAAAGTTCACGGTCATAAATTTCATGATTCACAATTATAATTTCATTGTTCACCTTTATAAATTTCAATGTTCATGATGGGTCACAATTTCTCAAATAAAATGTGGTTATATAACTTTATTAGATTTTGCACATTTATGAGATTACACCTGTTAATTATATATTCAAACCAAGCTTTAAAGGAAGCTAAGAGGAAATGAACGATTAAAATTTAATTTAAATCACATTAATACTTGTAAAAAATCATGGTGTTCACCACTTCCTTCTGTTGTTTCTGAACTGGATCCTAACTTGATGCCACTTTACAGTTTGTGCCCTTTGTCTCTTCAACATGAAAGAAAAATATGCTTCATTTGGAAAGTTCCCATGGGCTCATATATATATCATGGGGTTGAATGTTTTTGTTCCTTTAAGCATAAGCTATTGCTCCCCTTGTTCTCTTTTTTGTTCTTCCTCTTCTTCTTTTTGAATCTGTCGCCTTACAAAATTTGGGGATAGTTCATAATAGAAGCTAAGATTACATGGTAGCTTTAAATACTATGGCCAGTAAATGAACTGCATCCGGGGGCTCGTGGACCTTCCAAAGTACATTTACATTAATAAAAAGGAATTGGCAATTAACTGTCAATTCCTTATACTAAGTATTACCTCTAACTGTCAAGTTGGGAGAAAAACCTTATACTAAGATAAATGTGATAGATTTTGAGGAAGTAAAAAAGTTAGAATTTTATGGCTTGTTTCTTATGAAATTGTGTATTCGTTTAATACCCGTTAATCCTCTTTAGTATTACCTCAATCTCGCAATTAAATGAAAAGTCATGATCAAGTAAACGGCACATCTATGGCCTTCATAGTTATATGAAGGCGATCATGTCGTACTGTTGTCTATTACAGATATACTTTGCAGATCTTATAAATTTGGATGCTAATTAAAAATGGCAAAAGAATTTGCAGGTCCGATCAATTTCCACAAGGGAGAACATGAATACTTTTTCCCATGTTCCCCCAGGTTTTCGCTTCCATCCAACAGATGAAGAGCTTGTTGATTACTACCTTAGGAAGAAGATTAACTCTAGAAGGATCGACCTAGATGTCATTAAGGATATCGATCTTTACAAAATCGAGCCATGGGATCTTCAAGGTACGTGCATAATATCACTGGACTAAACTTAAGTCCTTAATATTGCTTATGCTGCACACGTATACATGGGATTTTAGATACTTAAATTTGAACCTTTTTTTGAGATTTGTTAATTTTAAAACCAAGATGTTTGAATTTAAAAGAAAGTAGAAGAATGTTCAAGAATATTAGTGTTATGTACGATGTGTCCGAATGAAGTGCTATTTTTAAACATAGATATGAACAGAGCTCTGCAGATTAGGGACAGAAGATCAAAATGAATGGTATTTCTTCAGTCATAAAGACAAGAAGTATCCAACTGGAACTCGCACAAATAGAGCAACAGCAGCAGGATTTTGGAAGGCCACAGGCAGAGACAAGGCTATTTACTCCAAACACGACTTGGTTGGAATGAGAAAGACATTAGTCTTCTATAAAGGCCGCGCCCCTAATGGCCAAAAATCAGACTGGATTATGCATGAATATCGTCTGGAAACTGATGAAACTGCAACAACTCAGGCAAGTAATTAATATATACTTTTGCAGATCTCAATACCTAGTTTAAGAGAACTTTTGGGTTTTGATTTTGTTTTGGGGATGAATTATATCTTTAATTCGATTAATAATTTGACTAATGATTAATTTTGTCTCGATCAAATTATGAAAGCAGGAAGAAGGATGGGTTGTATGTCGAGTGTTCAAGAAAAGAATTGCGACAATGAGGAAAAATGAGCACGAATCACCAATTTGGTTCGACGATCATCACCAAGTTTCATTCATGCCAGAAATGAACTCATCCCCAATCCAAAATTCGCATTCTTACAGCAATTTGGTTAACTACCATCAGTACCCTTACAATAACAGTTCATTGAAGAAAGAGCTAGATGATCACCTCCACAACTACCAAATTCCTTCCGATCACTTCCTCCATCTCCCTCTTTTAGAGAGTCCCAAAATGCTCAATCCATCAACCTGCAACAACAATTGTATGCCTATGTATGCTCTCAACATAAACCACGGAACCACCACTTTTCAGTCCTCCTCAATCACACAATTAGATCAGCAAAACTATAATGAGCAAGCTGTGGATCAAGTCACCGATTGGCGAGTACTTGACAAATTCGTTGCTTCACAACTTAGCCAAGGAGATCATGTTGATGCTAATTCGAAAGACAATCACGACTACTCAAATGCAGAAGATAGCATATTTCATGCAGATGATCGATCAAATTTACTTAGCCAGGGAGATGCCTCCAAGGAAGATGCCTCTACTTCTATTTCAAGTTGCCAAGTGGATCTGTGGAAGTAAGACACTAGGGTGATGATAGATGCACTCCAAAAACAACTCAGCTTGGACTTGATTATGGGTATGCGATTTAATCAAACAACTCCCTCATTTTGGAGTGCATTTAACATCATCCGGATGCTCTGAAGGAATTAAAGAAAGGGCATACGAAGATAGTACTGAATCTTGTACATAATAAGACTAAAACTATATATATATACAACCCTTGACTCTTGTACCTATGGGTGTGTGTATATATCGATATATATATATATATATATATATACCTCCTTCTACTGTCATTAAGTTAATAATGGCTAACTATATATATGCATTAATGTAGGTGACACTGGTACCTGAGTTCTAGCTGCTATATAAGCATATATCTCTATGAGACTTGAGATGAATTGCAGCCTTGTGTATTTTGTGTAAATGGGCTTTTATTATGTTGCCTATGATCTCAACAGCCACAGCAGCTGTTTGTGTAATCAGAAACTTCATTGTTATATTGGAGATTTTTTCTTTTCCCTTTTACTATAGTTTTAAAATTCTATGGTGCTTTTCACCAAAAAAAAAAAAATCATTAGATTTTTACAGATTATCTATTCATTTGGTTTGAAAACAGGAAATTCTCGAGAACTAACTGAAATTTTGATTCATGAGATGATAGTTCAGTTTTAGCTTCAACGTAGAAAAACGGAAGAACAAATTAGGCTTTTGGTGCAAGTGGAGAAAAATGAGAGCAAGAGTTGCGCATACCGAACCATCATTCTTGTCGAGCAAGACGATTTAGTACTGAAGTTGAGAGTTTTTGATGTGTTACATATATATATGGTGTTATATATATTACCAATTAATAATATTGCTTCTGATCCAAAATATGTTATTAGCTTATCTTTGGTAATTAGGTTATGTATGCTTGTAACTGAAGTTTGCCCCCACAAAAGAAGAAGCCTTTTTGGCTATGGAAAGCTATCAAGAGAACGTTCCTTTAAAGGTATATAAGATGTTCTGGTAATTTTTCTGACGTTGCCTTGCTCAAAAGCTAGGGCCGGACAATATTATGGCCAAAAACAAATCTGCTTTTCCTTCTTTGTAATTTCTTGGAACTAACTCAGAGTAAAGCATTAGTAGCCCTAGAATTGAAACTGTAGTACTATCTCCGTCCTATAATGAACGATATTTTTTGTTCTTGATCAATAAGGAAAAAAAATGTCGCCTATTTTGAGACAAAGAGGGAAAAAGTGTCACTCATTTTGAAACGGAATAAGCAATAACAATTAATTATAGACACTCTTGCATCTTTTGTTTGGAGGATTGTTTTTAAGCTATGGTGCAACTTACACAATACATGTCCTGATCTAGCAAGCCAAAAAAACCATGCACTAAAATAACAGAAGTAGCTTGTAGGATAAAATTATCCTCTATATGCATTGTCAGTGTCAGATCATATACCTTGCTGCAGTCATACGGATCCGGAACACCATTCAATATTTGAGTTACTTTTAAACATGAACTGTTAGATATTCCTGATTTAAATTAGGGGCATGGACAACAAGCGAATGAATGTATATAGATGTTTGATTGGTTAGAAACTTCTAATTTGTGGTTGAACTCACTACCTACTATATAACCCTCACATTGGTAACCTTATAATCAAACTAACCATAACCAAAATATGTAATTTAACCAGATATACATGAAATGAAACTAAAGAAAATTGCGCGAATGTGGAGTCTGTGTACACATTTCTAGTTAAACATCACTCATTTTATATAGGTGACAAGATTTGTTTAGTTTAGGCACACAGCATTGTTTGTTGATCAAACGCCAAAACTTAACAGAAAATTTTGATGCTCAATAGAAACACTAAATTCAAACCATTCTGGAGAATTATTTTGGAAAAATGAGACTACGTACGAGATCGGGAAACTTAAAGAAAACGAGAAATCGAGTGAGAATACCTACCGCGAAAAAGAAACTCGTTTAGCTCATGAACTAGAGATTCTATGCCAGCAGCCAAGGGAATGAAACTGTATAGACCAACAAGTCTTTTGTAGCTGAGCAGCAGAAGTTCATGTATAGTTTAAATGTATAAATGGATAACATATGCAATTGTCTTTATATTTGTGGTGGAGTCAACCTTTGTAAATCGATCCCTTTCGATCACAGCCAATAGTTTTCTCGTTTACTCATTAAGCGTGGCGCCGCTTTGACCCTCATTCTTTGGAGAGAGATGAGGTCAGATTGATTTGAAAAGTGGAATCCTAGGAGAAAAAGGGGTTTGATCAATAGAGAGTGCAGATACTTCTCTTCTGACTGAGATATTTTGACCGACATGGATGATTTCCAAATTAATTCCATCATGTAGGGTGTGTGTGTGTGTGAGAGAGAGAGAGAGTTGATTTCTTATGCGCATGCATGACATGGAATGTGTTGGGGGAGTGGGGGGAACAATGTGTTTTGCTTAAAGAAGAAGTTAACATGATTAAGCACCTCACTCCATTCCATGTGACTTGGCTACTAGTATTATGCAGCTTCTTTCTTGTTTCCCACAATTCCCCCCAGCCGGCCACCCACCCAACGGCCTAATTCCCCACCATTCAACTTAATTGTATTCATTTACATATACATACGTACATAGATACATGCATACATACATACATACATACATACATACATACATACATACATACATACATACATACATGCTCGCTCGACTGGCAGATATGCTCCCTCCTAGCTACTTAACAGGTTTTGACTGATTAATTAGTTGTTCAAGGATCACCAACTCTATCATCCTATTTGTAATTATCAGAATAAACTCTGCTTTAGGAGACGAGTAACTAAGATGACCAATTACGTTCGTTCCTGCCACACCGAGACATGTACAGTTGCATCAAAATTGTGCGAAGTTCTATTGGTATGTTTTGATTGGTAATCTTTCTAATTAAAGATAAATTAAACCCACAATTAAATTGGTTGAATGAAAATCAATCATTCCAGTTTAATCTTCAGTTCCACATGTATGTAAAGATTGATATGTTCCAATGCTCTCTCTACTTTTCCAGGAGAAAAATATAAATAAGACAAGCAAGGTAGAAAGAACATTTTACTAACAAATTAAGGCTGGCTCTTTTCTTTTTGCACAACTAAATAATAGGCTAAGCACCAAGAATACTGTGAGAAAAAAATAATCCCCAAAAAAAAAAAAAAAAAAATTGTAACCTAGGAAATCCTACACCAGTATATCCCACACGACCTACAGAACAGCAGAAATGTCCACTTCCTTAGACAAGTATTGAAATGACTGCACAGGACACCATCAGCAATGTAGGATATAGCTTTGAGAACCCCCCACGGAGAGCTGATCCTAACGAAGAGCCTTTCTGTGGCCTGAAATGTCGACGCAATTTCAAACCGTTACAACAAATTAATGATACATATGCACATCAGTTACAACAAATCACACAAACACAGAGAGAGAGAGAGAGGATATACTTCTGCAAGTGGGCAAGAGCGCCGCAATAAAGGGCATTATCGGGTATTGGATTTTCTGTCTTGTTGGCATCGTCCTCAGGATTGATAATCCTCATGTAAGTTTCTTGTCCTAGATACCATCTATCAAGGTTTTCCGATCTAAGGTTCCATGCTCCAACATTATCAAGAGAAATCAAGATTGCTGTCCACCCTCCAGGGAAAACCTGTACAGAAAATGAAAATTTAGTAACCATTATTTAATAAAAATATGCCGAGAATTATGTAGCACCAGATATTAGTACAAGCAACACAACTTAATTTAGGGTTTAGGGGTCAAGTCTAGATATAGACCTAAACATTTTCACAGGAAAAGAGAGTTATTAAAATAAGATAATGCTGAAGCGAATATGTGTGCAGAAGATCATCAAATTCAAAAACGGGATAAACAACCCATTTAAATTATATTTATAAATCAAAATATGAGAAAGAATGAACAGCTATGGGTGAAAAATCAACAGACCTGGGTAGTCGAGCGGGATATCGCATCCCACCGATTATACGAGCCCCTGCTATTCTCTGTCCATTCACCATAAGCCATCCTACAGGTTGACATTTTCTTAATCAAATAAATGCACAAATTAGATATTAGATTTTGATGAAAAATGCACCGGATGTGACAGAACTATACCCAACAACAAAGAACGAATAGCCGTCCATGTGAAAGCTCTGCGCTACTGTGTCATTGTTCTGCAATATGATTTCAATAAATCCTTTGTAGGTTGCATTAATGATAGACATGTCCATTCGGGGTGGCCTGTTTAGTGGCTTGTTCGGGAAGTCGAGTTTATAAGCACCCTTCACTTTATACCGGTCTGCAAGTCTCACTGGTGTGTCAGGGTTCACAAATGAAATCCCGTTAAATGTAGCTCGGAGTTTTCCGCCGATCATCATTGGTGGAAAACTTTTTAACACGTACGTATCAGTCACGTTGATAGAACCATAGTGAAAGGATCCCTGTGGGTTAGGACGAGCTCCACTTGCCGACGTATTCATCCTGACCAAGAGTTAAATAAGTGATATAATAACCACCAAAAGAGAAATGACAAGAAACTGGAACAGAGGCAAAGCCGTATCTTGGAATGTGCAAGTTCTTATTTCATTCTAGTATCAGCTGGTTTAGGGATGTGCAAAGTGATCTTTATGTTTAACTTTAGATAAAGCCAATTTAGAGATACTTAAAAACGCTAAACAGTATAAGAACCATGAAAACAGACCTTATGGACATGGCCTGGTTTAGTGCAAATGATGTGTCATATACATCATTTGGAGGGTCAGGAAGAGGACCAGATGCTTTTCCTTTGGAGTTAGAATAGTGCAAGACGCCGACACCAGTAACTCTTTGCCAAACAGATTGATTAACAAATCTAGCACTTGCCACAATGTAGTAATCACTACTAGCATTCTGATCCATGGTAACCAAGAATGAATACGACTGCCCAACATGGATGTCTAAGCTACTGTAGTTCTGTTGTGATGTGTAACGACCCTCTGTTTCTGCTAGTAGCAAATTATGGTTCTGAATTCGGAAATTCAAACACGTTGACACTCCAACATTATGAACACGAATCCGGTAAGTTTTACCTGCAGTACAAAGGAGCATTACCAGTTACAACTAACAAACTCAAGGAGCTTAACAGTCTGATGGATCAAAGGAAAGAAAACAAAAACATCCAAGAAAAAAGGTTCAGAAGCAAAAGTAGGTTTAATAATTCCAAAGATACAATGGAGATATCAGACCAAGTATTTGAAACTAATACCAGGGTCAACATTAATTGTTTCATGATCAATGCCATCAGGAACAAGAGTGGAATTATATTTGTAAGGTCCTTTGCCATTAATAAGAACTCCATCAGGCATGCCAAGCTCCTTTCCAGCATCAAGAGCTGCCCTCAGTGCCTATGAGAAATCAAAATGAGATTCATAACCAGGAAGGTCTTCAAATAAGATACTCAATGATATACATATCTAATTATAAAAAAACTAACCGTATGGTTTTGAGTATACCAATCACCAATCATAATGACTATATCACCATCAGGCATATTGAAGGGAATCCTGACGACGTTGCGGTTAGTAACCACAAATGCACCAAACCCACCAGCTGCCCTTTGAAAGTGAAGAGAAGGAAAGTAGTAGTAGCTACCGATTTGATCCTTAACCTGAAACTGGTAGGTCCAATTCCATTTTGAAGGGATGGGGCAATTTGTGCCAAGAACTCCATCTTGCCAGGAGGAACGGCGCATTTCAATTCCAGGCCTATCAACAAAAATAAAGAAAAAACTTACAAACCCCTCAAAAATTCATTCAGAAAACACAAAATATAATCTTCCTTTTATAGATAAACTGGCAAATGGTACCATGTAATGAGAGTACTCTCATCCAATTTATTCTTCACATTCACAACGACATTGTAATTGGTGGTTACATTTAGAGTAGGACCTGGAAACTTCCCGTTGACTGCAATGACCTGCAATTGAGTAAAGAAGGGCTTATTTTGATTACATTCAAGTCACACTCAAATGTAAAAAACTAGGACAATTAGCTTCAAAGACCAACAATCATCCAGTGTAGTCAGAAGAGGAATGAAAGGGGACAAATGAGAGAACAAAATCATCTCGTTCAATGAGACTATCAGATACAGTGAACTGCAAAGCCAATACTAACATATTTCTTTGGTCAGTTAAGAGTTTTTCTTGCTTTATTTGCAAATGAAACTACATTATGCTAAGAATTTAAAGGAATTTACTTTGGTTTTATCAATTATTTGTATAACAGAATGCTGATCTTATCCTCCAAAATTACAGACATAAATTTATTTCCAATAATTTAGAAAAAATGTTAAAAATCAGGAAACACAAACAAACAATGCTACAAATCAAAGAGGCCCAACATACCGTAAATAAAATCTGCTTAACAACAATCAAAACCACCTTGTAATTTCACCTCTAGTACAAAAAAAAAAAACAGAGGGGGCATAAAAAGGATTATAAACCACATAAAAAGAAAGGAAGAGTATACACAAAGAGAAAATCCATAGGAAAAAAGTAAAATCAACACGCATTTGATCGTGTTTTAACTATTTAACCCTCAATCAACTGAATTAATTAATAATTGATCAGAAAAAGTATTCAAAACAATAAAATAAGAAAATACCAAAAAAAAAAAAAAACAGAAAATCAGCCGGGTGTGCTCAAATGTCGATCCAAATGGCAGTGCTTTATATGAATGACCCACTTTCTAACTGAGAAACCGAAATACAGAGGAATCAATTACCCATAAAAATAAAAAATAAAAATTGAATCCGGACCTCGTATCAGTGAAATCTAAAAATCAAACATTTTCTACTACATGGTTGCAAAATCAATTCTCTTAACCGACCCTCAAATAGGTAAACATAAATGTACCTCCAAAAAACGAAATATATATATAAGAGTCCCCCTCCTCCCCAGGGGAGGGATTCCGGGAACGCAAAAGGGTTACTCCGGGAGAATGAAAAAATAAAACAAGAACAGGAGAAAGAAAACAGATATACAGATATCAAACAAATGGAAGAAAAAAAAAAAAAAAGAGTTAAGGAACCTGTTGGGGAACACCAAGAGGAGAAGCGGTGATATAAGAGAGCTCTAGTTCGAAGTTGGCAAAGGGGTCGGCGCTGTAACAAAGCCCACAAAGCAGCGCCAATTGAATCCAATGCAAAACCGATGACGGACCCACCAACGACGCCATAATTCCCAGTAGAAGCTGATGATTTTTCTTATTATTCCTCCTAAAATTTTGGTGGCGGAGGTAATTTTTATCACAGAAATTATGAGCAGAGAAGAAGTGTATTTGGGTTTGGGTTTGTTCACATTACATGATTAACTCAATAAAAAACTGGGCAGTAAACGGAGGGATGGGGGGGTTTTGAGGGGGTTTCTCACATATAACGTTGATGGCAAGGCAAGGAAAAGAATGGAAACGAGGAGGGTCTCTCTCTCTCTCTGTCTGTGTGTGTAATTAAGCGTGTGTGTGTGTGTTAGTGGGTGTGACAAAACGGCCCTCTCTCTCTCTCTCTACTTTCCCCCACTCCGTTCTCTCTCTCTCTCTCTCTTTTTGCCCGAAATTTCAAGCGTAATGTGCGTTTCATTATTACCGGTAACTGTTTTAACCAGTCACCCTCTGTACTTGTTTTTCTCTATGAATGAGTCCACTTATGGGTAGAAATTGTACGGTACAACACGTTGATGCATTAACGATTCCTGCCTCCTTACCATTCCCCTTTTCTTGTATTGATTTGTGAGTATAAATTCGGTGTATCGGACATTACGAAATCAATGTAAAGATATGACCAGAAAGTAGAAACGGATAATCTTTAGATTTTATTTTAGGATCTCTCTGTTGTGTGTTGAATTAGAAGGATATTTTATTATCGTATTTTACAAAATTACTTCAAAATAACATATTTTTTGCATGAAAATATCCAAATATTAATACGTGTTCCTTATCGCGAGTAATTCTTAACTTCCATATAAGAGAAAATGAATGTACTTTTTCAAATATGAGATAATGAGATTTGTTCTCTTCAAGT
Source organism: Iris virginica (assembly GCA_025631175.1). NCBI lineage: Eukaryota > Viridiplantae > Streptophyta > Magnoliopsida > Asparagales > Iridaceae > Iris > Iris virginica. Next base: position 11,616 of record JAOTQG010063176.1, read on the forward strand.
TTAATCATGCATCATACATAGCCTATATTTTAGTTAATATTATTAATAAAATAAAATTATAAGTTTTAATATGATATGAACAAATTTTTTTTTTGTAAAATGTTAATTTAATAAAATTTACCACTCATACACAAAAAAAAAAATTAATTATTGTGTAATTCTGCAATCTATGTTCAGATATACAATTTATTTTCTTTCTCTCTCATTCATGAAATAAATGGGATTACCAATTTAGCTTAATTAAAAATTAATGTTACACCCAGGCAACACACAAAGTAGCATTGATTGTGCAATCTGTAAACTAATGGATATATACCAATTATTCATATAGATTCAGAACACT
>JAOTQG010063287.1:0-14374 GCA_025631175.1 Iris virginica
AAGCCTCAACATGGCCAAAGTGGTGCATGCATCACAAATGTCAGCAAACGATAGCTAACTTGGTCATTTTAAATCATCTCATAGGTTCTCAACCACCACATCAGCCAACCAGGCGCTGCCCGGGACAGTTGAATATTTTCTCATGATACTAGCATATCCAACTTTTTCACTAAAATGGCATCAAAAATGAAAGAAAATTCTGTAGAGGACGCGCACAAACAATTGCCTACCCAATTCTGCCTCGTTTGGCAACAACCCCGAATTTTCCGGCGAAAGGTGTACAAGTACTACTGGTATTTCTAGTTTGAATTCACAAATTACAAATGGTTATGATCATGGGATACTTTTTCTTTGATTTTCAGAAGGAATATGGTTTTCGATTTTACCCAAGACAAGTTTTTATTAAAACATCCCAATCCCAGCATTTACCAAGAAAACACTCGAAACGAAAAGCAAAATATAGGCTTTCAAGAAAGACAGAAGGGGCGGCAGTAAGGCCACTAAAGCACTCCTACAGATCAGTTGGTAATCGTGTAGTTGACAAGAATGAAATGTAGTCAAAGGAATGGCCATAGATTAGCCAAAACATGATTTATCCCTAAAGGTTTGTAAATCTCGTAGGTCTGTGAACCTATATTTGGGGTAACATAATACATGAATCATAATATTTAGTGTGAAAGTGTAATATCAAAGCTCCCAGCACTAGCAAAAGCAGATCAGGCTTTAATCACAAAATAAGAAAATTATGAAGTTGACTTGACAATAGAAGTTTTTTTCTTGTCCATAACCAATTAATCACTCTAAAAGTCATAAAGGATTATTAAGTTACATACACCACATTCCTCGGAAACCCTAACTCCTATATATGCAACACACGTTTCTGTATGGAATAATTATAGATGCTATGTGGTTTATGACAACACATCGAGCATAATGACAAACATGATTCTTGTAACTAACCACCAGTAGTTAGGAAGGTCATCTTACTTCTTATAAATTCAGTAGAGCTGCAACTAGTACAGCAATACTTAAAATTACAGGACCAGATGAACATTTTATTTTTATTTTAAATGAATTCGGAGTTGCGAAAAAGAAAAGTATCTCAGTGCCAGTATATATCTATTTAGGCTCTCAGCGACCCAAGCTGAAACATGCTTATATCAGCACACAGACTCTATACACATGCAAGTTAACAACAAACCTAACTAATTTTTACACAAAATAAAATTATGCTGCCTACCTTGTGGAATTCTAAGGTATCTCCTCCAGATTTGCGAACCTCAACCATGAAAAGTGACGGAGCCACCTCAAAAATCTGAGGAAATTATTTGCAAAACCAAATTTTAGTAACAGAAAAGCAAATCTTTTTCTCTTTCTCTGTGGCCAAAGTACATACCTCTGTTGCAACAGATAAATGGCCCTTGCGTCCAGTCTTTTCCCCTTGAAGCTTCAGCTGGAATGGAAGGGCATTTTAGCACAAAGCTAATGGAAATTTGGAAAGGTTGCAGAGCTTTATCCATAAGCAATAAATTTTTCCATTAATTAGTCGAAGGCTTCACAACTCAGGCAAGTCATATCAGGTAGTACAAATTTTAATATGACGAAGAATATTACACATGACTATTATTATTTTAAAATAAAAAACAGCAAACAGAAATGGATGAAATTGGCTAAAACCCCTTTCTTGATGATGGGACTTGTGGAGAATTAAATTTCCCTCTCCCTCCCAAAAAAATATTCCCAGTTGAGAAGTCAAACTTTTGAAAACTGTACTTTCACTTTTGTATATGTTCTTTCAGTTCTAATAAAGTTAGCTTAACTTACAAATGGGCTATTTTTTGGGGATAAACAGAAAAGGTAAGAGTGACTATTTTTTGGGAAAGAGGAGAGCATGATAAGGGTACCTTTACATAAACAAATACTCCCTCTGATCTTAAATATGTGTCCACCTTTAATTGGCACAAAGTTCGAGACAATACGTTTTATTTTATTTAAGAAATATAATAAGAGGTCACAATTAACATATACGCGTGTCATAGGGAACTTGTGGATACACATCATCCTTCAATTTCCCAAAAGGGAAAGTGAAACGTTTTCTAGATCATCCTAAAAAGGAACAGTGGACACTTATTTAAGAATGAAGTCTTTGGTAACAATATTATTGAGCTTCCACGAATCCGTAGGTTAGAAGCTGACAATTCATAATGCAACGATTTGAACTCAGGACGAAAAAGGGATAAGTCAACCTATATTCTTTAGAACTTTGGAGATGTGGTATGAGCAGTCAACTATCATTTCACTTCAATGGAAGCTGAAACAAACTTTCAGACACCAAAGGTTGAGGCAAAAATGACATGCTCATTGTACCTTAAAATTATTTTTCTTCACATCAAACCCAAGGGGCAGCGCAGCTTCTTCTATTTTGGAAATTATCTCTTGGGCAGGATGTTTGGATGTAAATCTGGTTTCCCGCTTAACAAGCCCCTGTCACGAACGCATGATGTCAGATCTCAAGCAACATACAACAAACTCAACAGATCCTAAGACAGAGGTCACAGAACATCAATTTATGTTCAAGTTTATGAGCATCATATGCTACAAATATAACATATCCTACCAGTGAACTTTGGTAATGCTACCAAGTGATTACTAATAAATGCTTACACAAACCAAAAGCCAGAAACAGAGCTGTGAATACTGAATACAACAGTCGTTCCAAAAATATAAGGCTTTAAACACATCAAACATAACCTAAAAAGTAACAAAAATCCCAACATTCATTAAGACTTCAAATAAGGATTAATTGTCATGATGCAACTAGAAAGTAATATATATAATTATTCTATAGACAGAAATATAAAATTCAAGATCCACTAAATCTTCAAAAAAGAATTAAGCTATCCGACTTGTATGCTATGGCAACAAAAGTATTAAAAAATAGCATAAATAACTGGCAGAATTCTTCAAAGCTAAAGCCAAAAAAAAAACTAAGGGCAAAATTGAAAAAACACGAGAAGAGGACTTTCAGCACTGGAGAAAAGTCGTACATTTCTTTTGGTGAGGGGTGAGTGACTTGGCAAACAACACGGCATGAAGAGTCGGAAAAAAGATGAAACGAGGTCCCCGGACCCGTGAGCAAAGAAACAGAAACCAAGGCTTTCTTAGTTTATTGATGAGAGGGGGGAAACCAGAGTGCTCTCTCTCCCTCTTTCTCTCCCCCTCCCTCCCTCCCTCCCTCTCTCCCTCTTTCTCTCTCCCTACCTCCCTCCCTCTCTCTCCCTCTCTCTACCACTCTATCCCTCATTCCCTCTCCCTTTCCTTCTCCTTCTCCCTCCCCCTCCCCCTCCCCCTCCCCCTCCCCCTCCGCCAGTTGTCATTCTCTCTTCTCTCCTCAGTTCGAATGGAATGAAAGATAGAAACGACGTCGCGTTTTAGTTTTAGGTTTAGGTCCACTGGTCACTGGTGTCGTTTGGTTCTTACGTTGTTGTCGTTTAAGCCAGGAACAGTAGAAACACCAGCCAACTTTAAAAGGGGGTTAAAGTGTAAATTTTTAAATGGCAAATGTACATCTAACTTTCGCCTGGAATAGCCAACGCAGAAAAGCCTCTAGGGCGCTCGACTGTCGACTGAGTCGTTCGAAGCGTCCGCCTGTGACAACTGTGTGAGTGCAGAGAGAAAACTATACTCATGCATACAAACTTTCAGAAAAGAAGAGCCGGTGCAGAAAGCCGGCAGTTTAGGCTTTAGGAAGTAACAAATGATAGCTGGAAATTTAGGTTCTGGGAAGGGCCTATCTTATGCAAAGTTAATCAAAGCATACTTCCAAGCCTACCATTTGCTTTTCAAATAGGGAACTGAGGTTGAGACCCTGAGATTTAGAGATAAGCTCAAACGCATTCATAGTCACAGGTGCAGTAGATCGAGCTTCCCGCCTTTCCACCACAAGGTTTGGAGACTCCTACATCACAAGAACATCACATTAGACCTCGCCAGTCACCATGCTATAATTCGAGGCCAGCTGAAACTTAAAAGGATTAAATAATTATTTGGTCCTTATACTATCACTTAACTAAGCATTTGGTCCTAGATCTTTGTTTGCTTTATGTTTGGCCCTTAACTTTGAATACACTTTACGAATGGTCATTTTTTCAAAATTTTATGTCAAACTTAGTAAAATCCTCATTATACCCTCAATATTTCGTTACACTAACATCATACTTAACTTTTGATGGGTCTTTCCTCTAATTTTAAAAACTTATGGATTTAATTAATATTTCAAACTTTAAAAAAAGAAAAATATAAAATTAAAATAAAATAATAAATAATAAATAATAAATAATAAAATTAGTGATATATTATAGCTCAAAAAAATATTTTCTTACTTTATACTATGTAGTTATATATATTAGACAAATAAAATTTAGTTTAGTAAATAATGAATTAAAACCTCAATATTTGTGTTCTATTTTTATTTATATATTTATTTTTATGTTTTTTTATTTTTTATTATATGTGTATTTTTTCAATATTATGTTTTAGTTGTATATTTTTTTTATATATTTTCTAACTTTTTTAAATTCTGTACCTTTATATATTTTTAAGGATTAAATAAATATAGTTAAACATTTAAAGACCTCAAAAGTTAAGTAGTCTAACGGAATAATAAGGGTATAATGGAGATTTTATTAAGTTTGCCCTAAAATTTTGAAAAAAAGACTATCCTTAAAGCATATTTGAAGTTTAAGGACCAAACATAAAGCAAAAAAACGATCTAGGACCAAACGCATAGTTCAAGGACCAAATAATTATTTAATCCAACTTAAAAACAGATAAGAATATGTACCCCTGTTTCATCAAAAACAGCATCCACATCATCTAGACTAACATCTTCTTGTTCAAATCTAGGCGGTTGATATCCTTTCTTAAACCATTCATTCTCAATAACCTCGGATATTGTAATTCGCTGTTTCCAAAGTAATAGAATTAGTATTTCCTCCAGAACAGAACAAAAATAACACATTCTCAACATCAAAGGAAAAGTCAGGAGGATATACTGTCGAGGGACTAGGGTCCAGAATTCTTTTGATCAACTTCTTTGCACTCGATGAAAACCAAGGAGGGCAAGTGAACTCAGCCTTGAATATCTGCAGGTGGAACAAGGTTACAACTTCACACATATCCATAAGCCTACAAATCTCAGAAGAGCAAACATATGAAAACTAATTTTTGAAGTGTTCAAGATCTAAAAATTATACAACCAGGGTCGTTTAGACTAGCATCCATGGAGAGGTCACCCAGAGTCTACTACATACTCTTTGTTTGATCTACTTTCTTCATGCAATTTATTTTAAAGACAGTTCAAGCACGTGTCACAAGGTAGTTTCCATCCAAATTGCATCTTGAAGCTTCATGGTTAAGTAGCTTGCAAACAAAATTATTCCTCGCTAAGCTCCTAGTCATGAAGGATTAACTTTCAAATTATGTCTTCATATCTTGTCATTGGATAATAGAGAAATAGCAATAGATTTTATGATAATTATTTCTCTGGTTTCCAGTAATAAATGTACATTTTCTTCCCCAGGTGAGTTATATAAAAGATGCAAATTTCAGTTCACTCATTCCATGAATCATATCATCAGAAACAGTCATAAGAAAGAACAGATCAAGACTTGAAAGACATGCTTCACACTGCGTGAGAGAGGGGGGGAGAGAGAGAGAGAGAGCTCATAGAATGGGCTTTAACAGAAGTATGTAAAATGGAAAAAACACCTTTTTGTACAAGGCCATGAGATTAGAGTCTTCAAAAGGCAAATAGCCTGCCATAAGAACATAAAGTATTACACCACATGACCATAGATCTGCCTTAGCTCCGTCATAACCTTTGTTGTTAATCACCTAAAGTAAAGAAAGAAAAATTCTTAGAAACTACATTGATCAAACCAAAAAAAAATAGTGCATTGCAGCAACTCAACATGATACTATGATACCTCTGGAGCAACATAATTAGGTGTTCCACATGTTGTGTGCAGTAAGCCATCTTCCTAAAAGAACAAAAATAAAAAAACTGAGTTTGGAACCGCCTCATGCAAAATGAACAATGCGCTGAACTTAATGAAAAGACCATCACAAAGGATCATAAAGCTAGATCAAATTTGATAGCTGTGTCAATTTGTAAATTGTAATGGCATGAATGTCAGAGTAATCATCAATTTCTTGATGAATGTTTAGAGTCAAGCGCAGCAGCATCCACTCTTTTATAATTTTCGATCTTAGTATTGGTACTGATTAAGTGATCGGAACATCATACTCACTCGAACTTGCTGTGGCAGTGCGCTCAATCCAAAATCTGAGACTTTAAGAACTCCATTTGCATCAAGCAGCAGATTTTCTGGCTGCAAAAGTAAGAGATAGTAATACCTTGTAAATGAATTGCATATAAATAAAGAAAATCAACTGATATTTCGGCAAAAGGACCATTCGGAGATAATGAGAGGGGGGGAGGGTTTTTACCTTGAGATCTCTGTGGAAAACGCCCCGGCTATGGCAGTAGTCCACAGCATTAATAAGCTGCTGAAAATACTTCCTTGCCTCGTCTTCTTTCAGCCTACCTTTTGTAGCCTGGAAAATAGACATTATGATTTCAGATTTTACTCACTATATTCGAAAAACACTGCATCATATTTACTCTGAAATAACCATAAACTTACAATTTTATCAAAGAGTTCACCACCTGTAACAAACTCCAAAACTATGTAAATTTTTGTCTTGCTGGCCATAACCTGCATAAAAAGGCCATGAGTTACATAGGTTATAATGAAACTCTGCCAAATAAAAACCTAAGATGCACAGCACCAAACGTCAATAAGACAATTTCTATTGAAGTTACAAGTGCCGAATTACGGCCATATAACATAAAACGAATGTAGACAATGCAAGTCATCTCTTTCCACATTAAGCAACTAAATTTAATGCACTAGCACTGTAGAAGGAAGATAACATGGGAATATAGAAAAGAGAAGCTCATGAAGTGACTTTCGGGTGAAATAAGCCAATTAAGTCGACGGCTAGGGAGGGTCGAGGTTAGGATGTTCATTTACAGTTTGCTGATGACACGAATTGCTACCCAAGGTCAAGTATCAAGAATGCTCTTGCACTTCTCCTAGATTCCTAATACCTTTGTGGCTATTTTTAACGTTAAGATTTCTTTATCTTTGTTTAGATAAAAAGAAAAAATTATAAAAGAATGGGAAAGAGTACAGAAGGATTTGGCCAGGAATTCACCCAAAGAGCTACACATCCAAAAAATCATGAGCAAACCCCTAAAAACAAGAACAAAAACATCCAAAACAAGGCTGCTCTCCAGCTCCTACCCAAATCCGATAATGGAAATCCTTGGAAAGCTCTCAAACTCCATGCCCAAAGAGAAGCCTGAATGGAGATCCCTTCCCAAAGAAGATGAAGAGACAAATTTTGGCTCCTGAAGATGCGAGCATTTCGCTCAATCCAGATGTTCCAACAGACTAAAGACAGCACATCCTCACAGAACTTTGGGATCCCCATTAGACCCAAAGTTTAAATCATGCACAGATCCTTGACCGAACGAGGAGACACTCCAACAGGACCTTGGGCTTGGAGTTCCAAATACATTTATAGAGAGGGAACTCAGGTTGAATTTGAGGACGAAGCAGAACATTCATGCCTCTAGAACCCAAGATCGAAGATCTATATGCTCCGAATGATGGAAAGAACAGTAACGGATATAAATTTAAACACCTGAAAAAGTTGAAGTCCCACGATAAACTGTCATCCTCCCTTACCAGAAATGAGGAAATAGGGGCATCTAGGGCTGTAGATGAGGTGAGCTGAGTCGAGATCTGGCATATTTTCTCAAGTTGATCTCAACTTGAACTGAGCCGAGTTTCAAAAAGTCTAAAAATATTTAGGCCTGCCTCGAGACTCGAGCTACTCACAAACTCAAGCCAATTTTCGCGAGTCGAGTCGCACAGAGTTGAGCATGTTGAAAACTATTTTCGTTTCATTACAAACGAATTATATATCTTTTATTTAGTTATTTACAATGTGTGTTTATATAAATGTATTTATTTAGTTATATACATATGTGTGTTTATATAGGTGTATTTATTTATAAGCATGTTTATATATGTATATGGGGAAAGCTAACTTGCCAACCAGTTGACGCAAGTTAGCAGCGTGCCCATCTTTTCTTTGACAAAATTGCCCCTGCACCCTTGTTATTGAATCAAATACATGATGCCTGTTAACATAATTTTGGCTATTTCTCTGTCCCCTTCTCTTTCACCTCCAAGGCCTGTCGCCGACCAACAGGCCGTGAGGCTTTCCCAGGGGATGTTTTCTATCTACATTCCCGTCTCTTAGAAAGAGCGGTTACTCTTCTTCGCTGCCTCACTCTTCAGTCTCAAACTCTCAATCTCTTCAAAGTGGGTATACTTTTGATGACAAATCAAGACAATATTTATCGGATCTAAAGAGGAGGAATTCTGTGAAGCCCCGCAGCTCATATCTTAATAGCAGCCAAGGAGCTTCTCCCACCACCAAAATCAATGAGCCAATTGGAGTTCTACAAAAAGAAAATTATGTTGATGCTCCAATAATTGTTCCTGGGTGGGTAGGTTCTTGAGATTTTGGTGGTAAAAGCAATAAATAGGTCTTAATTTCAATAAAAATGTTTATGTGAGATTTTGAATGTAAGAGCTGAATTGAGGTAATGGGTTTGCAATGGAAGTTGAAACTCTTGAACATCATAGTTTTGAGGATGAGGCATCAAAGAACGGAATATAATTGGCGGCTGATTGAGGATATAAAAAATTAAGAATTCAATTTGGTCCTACTGAAATAAAGAAAATGAATTTTTCAATTTCAAAAATATGAATTCCTTATGTTCTTTTTCATGGTTGTTGCAGACCTGCTGTTAGAGAGAACGAATGAAGAAGGAAGGGAGGAGAGAGGAGAGAGAAAATAGGATTCCGTCACTGTGTTCATCTAACTTTAAGGTCCTATCATTGTACGGACAATTCTGCGCTCCATATTCCACAAAATGAGGGTCTTTTTGGCCAAAGATGGGCACAATGCTAACTTGCATCAGCTAGTGGGCAAGTTAGCATTCCCCTACGTACATATATATAGGAAGTTGTTCAAATGAGAACCACAATAAACCTAAGAACCACACTGATCCATCAAATTAATATTACCGGATCATCGTTTATTTTGATGGATCATAGTGTTATTAAAATACAGTGTTATCACAGTGGTTCGTTAATTTGATGGATCACAATGTTATTTTTGATGGATCACAGTTGATATTAACTATGATCCATTAAATTAAAATGTGGTTCTTAGGTTATTAGATTATTTAGGTTCTTAGACGAATACGTCCCTATATTTTTTTGTATGTAGAATAATGTGTGAAATATCGGGTCGGGTCGGGTCGCCTTTGCCTCTGCTTGCCAACTCTATCGGGCCTAAATAAGAACTTGGCTCGGGTCACCTAACCCTCACAAGTCGACTCGGCTCACCTATAACCCTAGTCAGACACTAAAGTTAAGATTGATCCTGATTCTTGCCAAGTGTGAATTGACAAGGATTAATATAAATACCAACGATGTATATACATATTCTTCTTCTAGTGGTTATAAGGATCTATATTGGCCTTCGTACTAATTAGGTGTTCCTCTTGTGGAAAATTTAGGAATGGTTACGTTTGGAATTCGCTAGCTCATAGAGGGTAGAGAGGCATCTCGATTGATAGAAGTTGCCAATTGAGATAATGATGAGGATTTCTTATGGAAAGGGATGAATGAGGATGCTTGTGATCATTTACTTACTCGGGGGTGATCCCGGTAAGGTTTGGTATTTGTCTTGAAATTTCCATTTCATCCAAACGTTAAATCTTAAATGGTATGAGACTTGAAACCTTCTTCCCCTACATGATTATCTATCCCACATTCATTTATCGCCAAAGCCTAATAATAGATCTTGCATGATACATAATAAGAAATAAACATCCAGAAGCATAGTAAAATCGAGATAAACAAACAATTAAAAGAAAGAAAAATAAAAGTGTAGGTAACCAAGTCTAAGTCTACCTCATACATGCGGATAACATTTGGGTGTCTGATCAATTTCATGGTTGAAATTTCTCGCTTAATCTGCAAATGATAGGGGAAAAAATGTTGGTTGCAAGGAGATTCAAGTAACATACATGTTCCCCGATTATAATAGTTCAATGGAACACTTCAACATGGATGCAAGCTCCACAGCAAGAACAGAGAAAGAGTTCCTAACAGATTTCAAAAGTTATAACTGAAGACAAAGTAATGTGGCAAAGTGACAGTTCCAAAAGGAATGTGTTGTTCAGACTAGGAGCAACAAAACCTACAATGATAAATTCTTCTTTATCTAAAAAAAACAAAAGCTATATGGGTTGTATTCAAAACCGAATCTCTGTCAAAGCTATAAAACAAATTAACATCAATAAAGTCATTAACAAACAAGAAAGGCTCTGTCGAGTATTTGGCTAATGCAAACTTTCAAAAGGTTAGCTTCTTGATCAATTAAGAACTTCTATTCCTTCAATTTGAATGAGGCTACATTAAAGCCACGATGAAGAGCCAAGTCTAACAATCAAATAACCAAGTGATGATCCGAAACCTTGCATCTACCAAAAGGATGTAGCAATCAAATACAGACGAGTGCGAAAAAAAGAGATATTCATTATTGAATCACGCCCAAAATGACTGATAAGTTCTTTAGCACAAAGAACTAATCAGGTCACTGGTCGCGATAATCTGAGAAATTTCGAGATATACTCTTCAAGAACGCCTATAATCTATTTTTTCCCCCACATGATCTACAGATAGCCCCTCAACCATTAAAAAGTCAACTCATAAACAATCTAAGCAATCCATGAAAAAAGTCAACTAAGGAACAGAAATGTCCAGATAATGGAATTAGGGTTATACCTGGTTGATCATCTTATGCTTGAGAACCTTCTCCTTGTCAAGGATCTTGATCGCCACATTTTCACCAGTCTCAATGTTGCGGGCAAACTTGACCTTGGCAAAAGTACCTTCCCCAAGTGTCCTTCCCAACTCATACCTTCCTACTCTTGTCCTCCCACTACTACCCCCTCCTCCTCCTCCTCCTCCTCCTCCTCCTCCTCCTCTACTTGACATCCTCGCTCTCTCTCTCTCTCTAAAAAAAATCTGTCTTCTTTTTGTCCCTAATTCTCTATATGTACTATACGAGAATACAATAAATATAAATATCATCCATTGAATCTTTTCTTATTATATCTCCTTCCCTGTATCGACTAATTTGGACTGATGTGTAGGGATCAAGATCTCTTCTTTTTACAGGGCTGCCAAACTTGAGACTTTGTCACACTCATCTTTCCTATTTTGGAAACAATAAATACCCCCAAAACAAACAAATATAGAACGACGGAAAGCAAAAAAAAACAGAGGAATGCCCACAAACCTCAAATACAATGGAATTTCTTGGGATAAACTGAAAGTCGATGTGTCTGAACGGAAAGAGAGAAAGTGGGAAGAGAAGAAGTACCGGAAGCCATTAATGAGCTTCAAATACAATGGAAATTTTCACCCTCTAAATCTTTTACGGTGTTATGTAACTGTAATCTTTCAAATAGATGTGACTGATTTTCGCATGAAATCTCTCTCTCTCTCTCTCTCTCTCTCTCTGACTATGGGGGATTGAATTCAGCTCAATAATAGAGGGGGAGGAAATTATATGCATATTCAATATTCATGGACAGAGACAGGTATTATACGAGGAAGGTTGCATTGTGAGGTTTCTATCTGGTGTTGTACTACTCCTCCGTATCTTCTGGTGGGACCTCTCCCATCACATGGGTGGACTGGACTCGTCAGGTGGGATGGGAGGATGAGAAAATGAGAAAGGAACTAAGGGTGCGTTTGCACGTGGAGTTTTTTAATATGTTTTGTTTTTATTTGTATTTTATGTTTGTTTTGTGTTGGTTTTAGTTTTGTAAGAATTTTATAATTTTGCCCTTTAAATTTTAAAAAATTACATGATAGTGATGGAGAGAGAAAGAGTAAGGAGAGAGAAAGAGTAATAGTTGTTATTTGATGTGATGTGATGTTTGATAGAATAGAAAGGTAATATATGGGTATGTAAAAATAATAGGTAGAGAGAGAAAACTTGTGTTTAAAAAACTTGTATTTTTGGTTTGTTTTTGAAATAATGTTTGAAAAACTGGACGGGTGAACACACCCAAAGACGTGTCAATATTGAAATCTCTTTCTTTCTTTTTTGTACGTTAGATTTGGATGCTTGAATATAAAAATTATTCTTATGCTCAGATCAGGAATACGATATTGTGTAATATTTAATTTTAATATTTGATATGTAAAATAAAAAAATAAAAGAGAGATAGAAAGAAAATGGTGAGACCAATATGTAAAGTGAAAAGGTATGAGAGAGATAGAAAAAAAATAATGTGACTTTAAATATCAAATATCAAAAAAATCGGATTCATGATTTAAGTATTATTACTTTATATACATAAATTGAAAATTAAGGGGGCCCTTGTTCTTTGAAATTTAAATGTGGACTTTTCTTGATATTTTGTAATTTTTACTTTTTCTTAAAATATCATGTCATAATGATCATTTAGTTCTAAAGATTTAAAAATGGAACATTTGTAGGTGTAATCCAAAGTCAAGATACTTTGGGTTATTAGAGACCACATTAGAACACACCAAACGTTATTTTGTTCTTTTGTCTTGATATTTTTTGTGTGTAGATGATCGATTTAAACTAGGGGTGTCAATCGAATCGAGTCAATTCGCGAGCTCACGAGTTGATTCGAGTTGGGCTCGATTCGAATTTGAAAAATTTCGAGTTCGATTCGAGCCGATTCGAACTCGAGTTCACTGTCGATCCGATATCAATCCATTTATTTCTTTTATCGAGTTTACGAGCCAACTCGCGAGTTGGCCTAAACTAATATACTTTTTCAATTTTATTATATATATTCTTAAATATATGTATATTTTTAATATAATTTATTATTTTTATTATATATTTGATTCGAGTTATCGAGCCGTTCGAATTCGAAATCGAGATCGAAATTCGAAATTTTTTTATCGAGCCGAGTTCGAGCGAAAATCAATGCATTTTTTCGAGTTCGAGTTGAACTTTAGAGCTATCGAACCGAGTTCGAGCCGAAAAAATGCGTAAATTTCGGATCGACTTCGGATCGTTGACACCCTAATTTAAACTATTACATTTTTGAAAAATATGAAAATAAAATTTGTAAATACAACATTAATACTTAAGCATAAAAATTAATGAACAAGATAATAGATATGGTTGTCAAATACTCGACCTTATTCTCACTTTTGAAATAGACATGGTTGGGGCTCTTAATTCCTAATGACTTTGAAATGAAGAGGGTATAAAACGGAAATACTAAGGATCGAATCACGAATTTTATACTTCAACATATGGTTATATGATTATATGGTCATATGTGATCAGGGTTGTCCCTAAATTTTTAGAAGCTCTGTGCTAAATAAAAAATTAGGCCCTTTAATTGAAATTTCTTGTTGATATTAAAACAAACTTTCATTACCAATTCACATTAAAAATATGTGGTTCCGTCTCTCGCTTCGAAACGATCACTAAAGTAATAACACCAACATTTTAAAGAAAAACAACATGGCCTCATTATAGAATAAATGATACAAGATTTTCAAGTTCACATAATAACAACCCCAATGAAACTATGGATGAACAACACAATCAGTTCATTAAATAATAAAACGCAAAACTAATAATATTAGATAGTACTATCATGACTTCAACAAAGCAAAACTTTCACTTAAAACATGTCCTCCTTGAAACAAAATCTTCAATTATTTTTTCACAGTTTTTTTTTTTTTCAAAAGATGTTCTCGATCACAATTAAAGCTAATCTGTTGAGTCTCTCTTATAATGTTGTAGATTTTCAACAACTTCATTTTAGAAATTCAATAACAATTAAAATTCAATCCACAACCTAAATCACAAACTTCAGATTCAACACCCCTTTCTCCCCCTACCCCAAAAAAAAAACCACAATATCATTAATATTCAAAAACTAATCCTTTGTACCATCAGTACCTAATAATAGTACAAACTGTACAATTAGTTAATTGCTTCCCAAAAAACGTGAATTTCAAAATTTAGGAGTTAGGATCCTAAATTAAATCGTTCTCAAGACTTGCTCTTTCCTATCCAAGATTTCCACGGGTTGTTCCTCGTAAGATAGATCCGGCTCAATCTGTATCGGCTCGTGATGAATCACATG
>JAOTQG010063398.1:0-25084 GCA_025631175.1 Iris virginica
GTGTCATATTCGTTATGATTTGTTATGTTGTCGCTTCCGCATATTGATGTTGTTATTGTTATTGTATATCGCCACGTCACCCCCGAAAAACGTGATGTCACGGGACTCGGGGCGTGACAAAGTTACTTAAGGAATCTTCCTAAATAATTACTAAAATTTATTCCTATTCAAATAAGGAAGAAAATATATAATTAATTAATTTACCAATATTGTATTTTTTTTCTTTTAGGAATAGGATTAGATCAAGTTTTGTCCTATAAATAAAGGACTAAGCTATAGTTTTAGTGGAACTTGATTAGTCCAAAATTGGTACTTCATTAATATCAAAGTTCGTTTCTCTCTTTTTTCATTCTTCATAATTTAGGGATTGGCTTGATTTGACAATTGAATTATTCAAGCAAAGGAGTTTTTACATTCTTTGTGGAAGTAAGTATTATTTTTACATTCAATCCCCTTACCCGTTTATTGCTTGTTAATTTGAGTTGTGTGTTCATGAAATAGGATTGACAACCCTAATTCTCGACCCGTAATCTCCATCCAAATTAGTTTTTTATTTATTAGTTTATATATTGTTATTAGGATTTCAAGACTGACAAACTTGAATTTGAATATCACTATTAGTGTAGTTAATTAATTAAAAATCAGCATCCTATTTTGTATGCTTAGATTAAGATTGAAATTGATCGAGTACTTATTGCGTTTTGATTCATCCATCCTCGTGGGATCGACTTTTCTTATCATTATATTACTTGTGTGATCGCGTTCTCTTACGCGTTGTTTTCTAACATTAGAAAAATCGACACCACTCTTCTTTTCATCATTCGGATCTTCATTTCGATCATCGAATTTGGGTTCTTGAACATACTCGGTCCTTTTATGTGAAGTCTTTCACTAAAGTTCCTTATCCACATACACGGTTTGACTTTCATATTTACCATTTCATTTGGAAGTCCAACGCTCCGTTTAAATATAAAGGGTTCGTTCTTATGGGTGTTTTTCTCCCTAATTTTTTGGTTTTTGATTTAACTCTTACATTGATCCCACAGTTTTTCTATCTATCTCTCTCTTACTTTTTGCTTTAATCATTACAAAAACCAAATCAAAAAATCACTCATCCAAACGCACACAAAGTCTTTGCTTGGTCAATGGTCCTTGGTCGTTTGAATACTAATGATTCGCGACAGAGGACATATCTGAATATATATCTCTCCAAATGTAAGTGTTACATGTATGGGGGTAGTGAGTCTCACGAGCACTTGTTCATGCATTGCTCTATGGCTCAAAGTTTTTGGGGCAGGTTCTTTGGGGTGATGAGATTTGTATTATGCCTCGTGGTGTAGAGGAGTTATACATGATTAGTCATTTGGGTTTTGGTATATCGAGGAATGGTTATGTGTTGCGGGGTTATGCTGTTTTCGGTCTGTTGTGAAATATTTGGATCAAGAGAAACTCTCAAATTTCAGAAATTGAGAGTTATCGCTTTTTTTTGTTGTGGGAGAAGATCACTGTGCAATCTTCTCTTTGTGCTGGGAGTTTTGGCGCTTTCCAGGTTTTGTCTTTGGAAGATTTGGTCTGATACTGTCTTTGGAAGATTTGGCCTGATACTGGAAAGCAGTTATAGAGTAAGTTGTGTATATTTGTTTGTTTTGGTGGAATATTTGTCCATTTTATTTGTACATTCTTTCTCTATCAATGATATTCTTTTTTATCCAAAAAAATACTTTCCGAAGAAGTCTGGACCTTGGTTGAACTGAACGGCCCAAACGAGCACTTGTGTTCTCAACTGACTATTTTACAGAGGATGGTTCATATTCCACGGCAAAGGGGCAGAAGATCTGACTATAAGTCGTATATGCATGCAGTAGCTACTCCACCATATTATATGATTATTCTCTCTCTATGTTTTATTCCAAACCCAATTTAATGATCAATTTTCAAGAAAGAATGTGATGTGGAAAACGATTTTTATGAAAGTCTGCAAAGAATTTGCAAAGCCGGTATTAATTTGTCTCAAACCCACAATGAGAACTAGCTCAAATGATGGGTCCAATTTGGTGAAGCGTAGTGAATCCAAATTGTTTGAAGAGGTCTTCAACTATTTTTGAAACTTACAAAGGCAAAAGAGCAAAAAGATTGAGGCCTCCATGATACATGAGCTGAACAAAGCAAGTCGAAGGCGAAGTATAAGAACTACGCCTTGAGTTAAAAAGAACCTGTGCATGCATGAATACAGACTGATATACCTTCCATTGCCCGCAGAGCTGCGAATCATGCAATGCAACTGTTCATCTTAAGTACTAGAATTGTAACAAGCTATAGGTATGAGAACCACAATGGGGGTCCAAGTGTTGGCGTCGGAGTTGCTAGAATGGAAGTATCTATACTATGTTGGGGTCCATACCCACATCCATGTTTGGGGTTACCCTAGTACTTTGGACAAGATTCAAATTTATGATTCAAAGGGCACTAAAGAGGGGGATTGGGAGATGAGGGCTTCTTTTTAGAAGAAAATAAATTACAAAAGAAAAAACAAAATGACAGACGAAAAGTTCATCAAGAAAGCAACCAAAGCAAAGCTAAGCAACAAGACTACATCCAAATGAGCAATGGCCCCCAATCCCTCGGGGCCACTGAAATAGAAATTCCTCTAAAGGTGCCTCTCGTTAACTCCCAAAGAGAGAGGCCAAACAAACCACTATATCCCACAAAATATACCCTTGCAATGCTTGAAGCCCAAAACTTCTAGCATTCCGCTCAGTCCACAAACGCCAAGGGCAACAAACATCCCACATTGCCACAACTTCTCACCATTGTCCCTTCCAAAGCCTCGAGACTGAATTTGGAGCACAGGAAAAATAGTAATGAGACCCATACCTAGAAAAACACTCCAAAATAGTCTGTTGCACATAAACCGAGAAACAGATGATCATGCAACTCCGAGGATCTTTTACACATAACAAACTAGTCCAGGGAAATTTTCTCAAGTAAGGTTGTGTGCTTGCAGTATGTCATTCTCGCTAAGTTTGTTCAAAGATAAGGACAAGACCCAATAAACACCCTAACGTTAAAAGGAACATGATCTTTCCAATTAAAGAGTAAAATTTAAGCAACTGCATATCAAGTGAGACAAGGAGGACCAACATCATTATAATCAGGACCCTCAGAGACCGAAGAATGGGAATCGTGGCAACATATGAAGTGCACTGTGAACAGGATATTACAAAAAATATTGTACGTCTAGAGTTTCCCAATAGTTAAGATGCCAAGAAAAATGAAATCCGAGGCAATGCCAAGTGAACAAATGAAATGCTCAAGCAAAAGCTCATTTTTTGCGGCCAAATGAACAAATGAAATGCCAGGAAAGATAGACTGCAATGAAACACCCATACCCGCACATCCTCCTGAAACCGAACACAAGCTCCATCCCCCACCTTGAATTGGACATGGGGAAGAATGAAGGGTACATTGATGAATAAACTCTCATCTTGCTTCTAATCATCTTATGCCAAATAGCCTATGGCTCCGGGAAGAAAGTACCATAGCCATTTTCCTATCCCTCCTTCGGATTACAAACCTTCACCCAAGTGAAGAGAAAATCCAACTGCTCTCATATGTCCCTTCCAAGAAAAATCCCTCATAATTGTCTCTACACTATTGGTGACACTCGCATGACTTTTAAAGAGGGATACTCGATAGACATGCTCATACATGTGTTACAACAGAGCATTGGACCAAATGGCGAAAAAGGATTCATTTTGCAAACTCCAAGGGATTAAGCAAAGGGTAAGTTGAGTTGACTTATCGAGTCGTGTATTGAAATAAAGAGAAATAAATGACAGCATCAGCACTCTGCAATGAGAATTGGCAACCGAATGAAGATCCGACAAAAAAAGATGAGAATAGTAAATCAAAGATAAAAGAATAAAACAGAAGGGAAGGGGAAAACTAGGACTCTCGCAGGATAAAATTTTGGCTTCCCACCGGCAGAGCAACATAGGAAGGATGCTTCAAAGAGACACATGTAGAGAGAAAAAGTAATGGCCGAGCCTTGGGCGTTAATGCACAGAGAAACTTATGCAACTAAAAGACCAAAATACCCTTAGTAACAAAGGAATTAACACTTTTAAATAATCACATAGTAGTACCAGCAAGATCAACAAACATCGACGAACACCAATTGTGGAGGTAACTGATGGAATTGCACTGGGGCAAAACATACAATATAAAAGACGTCGCGCTAGTCAAAACTTAAATCTCAGATTCCACATCAACATCACTTGAGCATCGTGCCTCAAAACATTTTTGCTTAGCAATGAAATCTACTATATGAAAGCCATGTTTTTGGAGTCAAAAGCACCGTCAAATGACAGGATTGGAGTTTGTTGGAAATCAAACAAGGATCATGTTTGGAACATTTGAAATTGCAATGAAACCTAGCAAAACATATACTTCCTCCATTTCGGACAAAGAGTCCACATTTGAAAACTGTTTGATTTTGTATGTCTATTATTGTACTTTTTATGACTCCTACTAAAGCTATCATTTTTGCTCCACATTTTGCGAGGAAAATATCATACTTTGAGTAAGGAAAAAATTGATTAAAATGTTAAGTTTAATTTTTGAAAGTGAACTCTTTGAACCGAATGTTCCAAAATAGATTAATGGACTTTGCCCATAATGAAGGGAGTATATTGTATGAATCAAGCGCATTGTGCATGTTAAGAAAGAAAGATTCGGGTGACATACTGAAGTGTTCAACCAGTACTTCTAACATTTTTGAGAACTTGGGGCTAAGATCACCATGAGACAAGGTTTGTTGCATTAAATGCTTTGCTTTCCACAGAACTTCATTTCTGCTCATAAATCGTGAGAAAGACCTGGAAGTATTGAGCATGAAGGAAATTAAATTTAGGATCATTGAATAATTCATAAAAGATATATCTGGAACTCATTCAAGATCGAATGCCTGAAAAAGAAGTTTGAATGCAGCACAACAGAATTTCAAACTATAACAACAGAAATTCAGTTTGACTGCTCAAGACCTGTAATCTAAGCTGAAACTATTTGTAACATGAATAAAAGAAAAGAGACAACCTTACAGTTTGCCAGATACCAACCTCATACCAGCCATCACAGAGAAAAGAAGTATGGATTTTGCCAAAAAGTGCCTCTATGACACTTGTTTATAATTCAAAAATAAAGTTATCCACCTTGAGAGCCCTCCCTAATGCATTGGCAACACCGCTAAATGCCCTGGGGTGGGTTTCCATGTGAATATGTTAGGAATAATGGGTTAATATCTTATAGGATATTTATCTAGGGTATTCAGTGTAACATTTTATGTAGTAGAAGTAGCTTGTAAAGTTAGCTTGATTCATTAAGTCAAGTACACAGAAGATCGGTTTCTCTCGATTCCAAGTTCTCTCTCTTTCGATTTTTGGTCTATTCATGACTTGGTACCAAGAGCACCAGGTTATAGAGATACCCATGGAACATGGTGGAGGTGTATTGGTCAGACTTGGTTTTCTAGGCTTTTTACATTCCGAACAGATCTGGTATCTTGTGGGCTTTGGAATTTGAGTTCTATATGGTGTTTGCGTATGGTTTATCAAGTCTGATCTTACGGTTGTTTGGTTAACATTTGTTTTCCTTTTTCCTTTGGCTCAAGAGAGTACGTTTCTTGTCGAAAGTGTTTGTGTTACCATATCTCAAGGAGAGAAGCTCATTCCCAATGAAGCTAGCAGAGGAGCTCATCTTAATTCAGCCCTCAGAATGAGCTCCGTGAAATTGGATGGTACAAACTATTTAGCATGGTTGAAAGCTTGCTTACGACCATCTCATGGTAGATTGGTGAATTGTTGGTACAAACAGTCTAAAGAAGCTTATGTCTGACCGAATTGGTACGTTTGTCCATTCAGTGGCTAAATAAGTGCAAACAAACACCACCTTGGTAGACTTGATGGACCAGACTTGTTGACATACTCTCCTAGACGAAGTGATAGTGCAACTTTACCAGCACAATCGTCTAATCTGAAAGTTAGTCCGACAATTGCTCCTTCCTCCGATACAAATGGTAACCCTTCTAACCTTGATTTTCTTGTAGCGGTTAGAAAATGAACAACTTGTACTCGGCATACCATTTCTAACTTTGTTTCTTATGATTATGTATCTCCTTCCTATCGTGCATTTGTTTCCACTTTGTCGCATGTTTCTATTCCTCGGTGTTGGCAAGACACTATACTTGATCCAAAGTAGAGTAATATGATTGGAGAGATGAATGCTCTTAAGAAGAGCGGCACAAGGGATCTCTTAACTCTTCTTTCTGCAAGAAAAGAAGAGATAGATGGCACATGGGATCTCTTAACTCTTCTTGCAGGCAAGAACAGAAGAGATGACTGCTCTTAAGAAGAGCGACACATGGGATCTCTTAGCTTTTCTTGCTGGCAAGAAAATTGTTGGATGCAAGTGGGTGTAGACGGTAAAATATATGCCAGGATCAGTTGAAAGGTTTAAAGCAAGACTTGTTGTTAAGGGATACACTCAAGACTTCAATGAACTCTATTCGGACCATAATTTCTTGTGCCGCAAATCGAGGATGAAATCTTCAGCTCGATGTGAAGGATGCCTTTTTGCAGGGTAGTTTAAAGGAAGAGCTCTATATGTATGTTCCTCCTAGCTTCTCGTCTCACATTACATAGGGGAAGGTCAAGAAAACTTTGTAAGGGCTGAAACAATCTCCTAAAGCATGGTTTGAGATTTCACGGTGCTATAAAGCAGAGTAACTCAGATCATAAAATGTTTGTCACGAGACAAGGGGGTAAGATCATAGTCCTAATCGTGTATGTCAACAACATCATTGTGACAGGTGATGACGAGGATAAGATTAATTTGACCAAACGACCGAAGGCGACTGATTTTGAGGTAAAAGACTTGGGTCTGTTACGGTACATCCTTGGGTTTGAGGTTGCTAGATCCTCTCTTGGGATTTTACTCTTTCAACAGAATGGGTCTGTTACGGTACATCCTTGGGTTTGAGGTTGCTAGATCCTCTCTTGGGATTTTTCTCTTTCAACAGAAGTATCCGATACAGGGATGTTGGGATGCAAACCTATAGACTCTAACGTTTGAAGCTAATCATAAGCTATCTGGAGGTGTCGACAAAGGTGGATAAGGAGAGATACAAACGGTTCGTTGGCAGACTTATCTATCGTGCACATACTAGGCCTAATAATGCATATGTTGTTGGCGTTGTGAGCCAGTACATGATCCTCGTGAGCCTCACATGGAGGCAATTTATCGCATCTTGAGATATTTGAAGGCTACACAAGGAAAAAATTGTCGTTTGAACCCAATTGACACCTTGATATTGAAGGATATACTAATTCAGATGGGTTGCTCCTTGGATAATGGGCCTTTCACTTCTGGATATTGTACCTTTGTTGGATGTAACTTGGCGCGACAAGAAACGAATTGTATTGGAGAGATCTAGTATCGAGGAAGAATATAGATCTATGGCTCTTTGTGCTAGTGAACTCTTGTCGACTCGGTCTCTTCTTACAGAATTTGGATTTCCACCGACTGGTCCTATGAAATTGTTTTGCGATAACAAGGCAACTATTTGCATCGCTAGTGATCCGGTTCAACATGAACGAACCAAGCATATGAGATTGACGTACACTTCATCAAGGAGAAGATTTCTAGTGGTATCCTTTGTATTCGTTATGTAAAGACCGGTGTCCAGTTAGCCAAGGGTCTCCGTAGTAGAGATTCTATTCCCGTTATAAACAAGTTAGGCATGAAAAATATCTTCATTCTAAATTGAGGGGGAGTGTTAGGAATAGTGGGTAATATTGTATAGGACATTTATCTAGGGTCTTTTGAGTAACATTTTATGTAGTAGAAGTAGCTCCGTTAGCCCGATTCATCAGTTTCTCTCCCTTCCAGGTTCTCTCTCTTTCCTTTTTTGGTCTATTCATGACTGAATAACTTCCTCTTTTAGAGTATAAACAAGTGCCCCAACTGCCATAGGGGCACTTGTCAGCAATATCGATCGCATATATGCACCGGGTGTGGCTACAGTTTGGAGGAGGATATTTGTTGTATTTTGCAGAGAATCTTATTAAACAACAGTGTGGTGCATACCAGCAGCCATACTAACCTCTACTCAGTCAGTCTTTGTCTAAATAAATAGGTCCTGCCACATGAATCATGTGTTGCCATTTACTTCTGTCCAAAGCTAGATATTCAACAAAACAACACTCAACTATAATCGTTATTAATTTACTGTCTCGTGTTCAATTTTTCGTCTTCCCCTACCTCCAGTATTCACAGTAGTATTTCTAATTATTGCGGCCTATTACTATTGTATGAATGAACATGTACAGAAAGAACAAATGCAACAAATGTCTCTGCAGGAACCACCTCCTTGGTGCGTGTTCCAAAATCAAGACATTGCTATATCACAAGCATGCACAAGGACATACCCTTGCTTCAGCTTCTCTTCAAGCATCTCAAATGCTGGCTTTATTCCATGACTAGAAAGCAACTTCCGAATATGATAAAGTGTAATTAAGACTCCAAAATATCCTTCTACTTCTCCATACTTCAAATGATGCAGGTCTTTAGGCGGAGCCTGACGAAATTTGTCCCTTGAATTGAGCAAATCACAGGGGCTTAGCTGTCAAATTCCAAGAGAAGGGTTAAAGGAAAAACTGAACATAGAGATCATGCAGTAATGCACCCAGTAAGTGGAGTTCAATGGGAGCAAATGCAGACTTATTTTAGCAAATAGAATATTATTGGGACCAGGGGTTAAGTGCAATGTTCTAAAAGTTGAGTAAATTTTGCAAGTAAAAGATAGAGTTGGAGCTTTGGTGGAGCAGTGGCTCCCACTAGCCTTCCCATATATCCTTCAATGAGATCATGCTAATTTTAAAGTCAACAATTAAATAGCTGAAACTGGGAGGACAAAAATAAACAAAACAAAATCAGAACATCCAGTAAGAAATTTCTGAAAAACAAAGAAAAGCATTTATGATACAAGAATGTTGAGATTCAAAGCAAAATCCCACAATAATTTGAGTAGAAGATGATCAATTTTTTCTCAATCCTACAATTGCCTCCAATGTAAAAAGAAAATAAAAAGTGTAATGTTAGTGGCATTTACAACAAATAGTCAGGCATAGCCACCATCCACTTCATATATCATTACTTGGTACTTGTATGCCAATGTTCTAATTGAAACAAATCTTAATAGTTCTATATCAAGAAAAGAAAATTACTAAAAGGTAAAGGAGAAAGTACAAGCCGATGGATCAGATCCATCAGAGAGAGAGAGAGAGAGAGAGAGGGAGAAAGCGAGAGCAAATGAAAACTTGAAACAAAAAGATTTATCCTAGAAGGACATAAAGTGCTCCAATGCTCTCTCTGCAAGTCTGCGATGAGGATACTTCAAAATGCACCCCTATAGACCATTCTATTCCAAAGAACAGACCAAGCCAGCTCAATACCCATGAAAATTCGGGAGTTTTTTTGGACTCCAAAACTCCCATAGGATGGCAAACGCTCTTGCTCACTCACTTTTATGGTGGGCCTATCTGGGACTTATGTTGCCGTTCTTTCTCGAAACTCTAATAGGACCATACCAGTCAGTACATTTCCATGATAATGTCGCATCCTTACTCCTACCAAAACCTTAATCTCCAATATAACAAAAGAAAAGATGGAACGCTAACTAACCGAATCTTCTCCAAAAAAGCTATTGCAGAAAATAAACGAGCTCCCCCACACTGCAAAAATCTGTGATCATGACTCATGAGATTCAGAAGCGCTTGCACATCCACACTACATGGAATTTCTTGTGAGGTCTATGGCTTGCCGCCTATCATGCGTATTGAGTTTACTAAGAACCAAGGACCATCTAAAGGCTCTGACTGAGGGTACTTACAATTTACTTATCCTAATCCTGCACTAATACAGAATACCAAATCCTATAATAATACTCAAAACCAAATCCTATACTAATAAGGATATTGGGCTCAAGGCCTATACTATATTACTTTTTAACATTTCCCCTTAAGCTGGAACATAGATATTCATCATATCATGTCCAGCTTATTACAAAATGAACCGAGAATCTCGTTAACCACCAAATTCACCTCCTCTACCAACAATCACTTTGAATCCATGCCTTAGCGTCAGTACCCATTTTAGTTGCAATGAGGTGATCACCCTTACCAAGCCCAACTAACCTTTTACTGACCACTTTTCGCCACATTAGATATATGTCCATCCCCTTTTTAATATGTAAGTTTGTGAGGTAGAAACAACCGCAGAAACTGCCTCTATACCCTCGGTTGACGACATAGCAGCAACAGTAATAACCCTAAAAGTGCACTTTTGACAAAATTGACTCAGAAAAAATTAGAGAAGTTCAAACAAACGCCACAGGAAAATAGTTCAAAGTGAAAAACTAACCACCAAATCAGCTACCACAGAACAAGATCAGATTAACGAGTGAACCCTGTCACTATGCCCTTCCCAATCTCCTTCACAATACAACCCTGCACACTACACAATCCGCCAAACCAAACCTTCAATCACGCTGCACACCCTTGGGCGACTCAGAGAATCAGTCAACAGTCTTGGTCGACTCAAATACGAATAACCAAACTCAGTCCGCTTCTTCTAAACCATGAAGCGCCCTCATGGAGAGAAAAAGAAGGAAAATGAAGGAGGGAAGAAATAAATGTTAATTAGCACAGGAACATTTAGTTACCATGTAGAACGATAGAAGAGAAGAGAGAGACGTGATAGAAAGAGTTGGAGAACCGGTAACCTAATCAGGTTAGGCTAGGGATTTAGATATAACATACTATACAATATTACACTTAGCACCCTTCAACATGAATTTGCCATGCACTGCTAGTACATCAATGCTGCCCAATCTCTCTCTACACATGTCTGTCTCTCACAGACAGAACATTAAAAAGCCCCCAATGCCGAGGCCCCAAAAGATGCACGATGTTGAAACCTTCCCTTAAGTACAGAAAAGGATAAGGCCTGATTAGAGCTTTCATTAGTGACTTGGAGGTGAAACCACAAGAGGGATCAAGAACAAGAACCCACAAACGCTTATCGGGTCGATCAAGAAACCTATAAGCTGAAAGAATATTGAGAAGAGGGGAATTCTGGTAACATTTTGTGGTTGAAAGAATTGATCGTTGAAGGGCCTCCTTAAATCAAAACCCGGGACACTTGAGGAACTCATCCACCAAATCTCCATCCTCGTCTCCTATAACTCCAACCCTTAACCTTCCAAGCGCCAAGGGAAGTTATTCTTTCCGCAAAATTATTTCCTCTCCACCATTGCTGTCTGTGACTTAATTTGATTGAGAGAGGGCAGGCCAAGCACATTGTATATTGTTAGGGAAGAAGAGAGAATGATTCAGGGGCTAGGTGAACAGAAAGTTTCGGGGAGGAAATGTAGAGATAGAGGTCGGTTGTTTCTTGGTCTCTCTCTGTTTCTCTTTGTCTTTCATAAACAGGTATGAAGTATTTTTTTTCATTTCTCTTGTTTTACTGTTAATATGTTTCTGGACTTTCAATCTATTTTATCCTCTAATTTTAATGTGACTATTTTTTCGGACCAAACAAAAAAGGAAAGTGTGATCATCTATATGGGACAGGGAACATTATATAATAATAACTACGACAACAACAAAGCATTGGTACCAATCACTTGGGGAGGGATTATTATATAAAAAATAAACATAATTTAAAGAATAAAAATTTTAAGGAGTCTAGAAGTTGCATGCATGTCCGTACAGATATATTGTGAGAGAATAACCATACTGAACATGCCAAAGTTAGCATACAAAGTTCAAAGTTGGGTTTTCATATTTAAAATTGGCTAAAACACTAAAACAAAAAGCAAAATTGATATATACCACTCCACAAAAAGAGGGAAATCGCAAAAACAGCAATTTTTCTCTCATTTGCAGCAAGAAGTTCAATGATCCTGAAGAAGAAGGAACCTTACTGTCTGGAAGTCTCTCTTTTGAAGCACTCCAATATCCGAAAGCCTAGCAACAAATGGGCGTATTACTTCCAACAACAGATTGTTCACTTGAAGAGCATCTTGACCCATAGGAACCTAGCAAAATAACAGCAATGAGTTAAATAATCAACAATTAACTGAATGGACACTAAAAGTAAAGTAAGCCTGTGCAAACTAGTATGTACCTCTATGAGTTCAATCTTTCTATCGTGCACATATGGAGTCACATCATGATCACTTTCATTTCGATATTCAAGGACAGATATCTGTAAATTATCAATAATTTGCTGGATTGCCTGCTGCTTAGCTGAATAACCACATTTAACATCAGAAATAAAATATACAAGATGTAGAAAATTGTTATAAAAGACAAGTTGATAGGCATCATACATCCTGGAGTTGCAGTAAGAGCTAATATCCTCAGCTGTACAGGAACAGCCATCAACTACACATATAGGGCATTTGAAATCTTGAAGTCAGTAAAATGCATCCAACGAATTGCATGGAAACAAAAAGGACATTTAGAATGATATGGCCTAGACGACAGCACTCATAACTTGATAATCTGTTACTTTTACAAAGATAGGCGTAGTGTTAATCTATCAAATGATGGTAAATAACCCTATAAACCATGTCAGTACATGTTTTAAGAGATAGATATGGGATATTCAGCACTAATTGGTACAGAGCAGGCTACTAACGTACTACTATGCTTCATCATGAGCATCATGCATACTATACATATATATATACATACATACATATATCGGGGAACATTGAATCACATGCCAGCTTAGCTCTATCTTTCATGCGCAACAAAAACGAATAGTGAGTATAATATGGTTGTCATATAGAGACCAAACACTACAAGAGATGAGATTTAGGATAACAAGGAAGGAATCAGGTGACAAACCTCGCGCACTGCCACACAGTAGGAATAATTTCCTGATGCCCGGTGAGCCTCATCAATTACTAGACATACTAGATGCTTCACCAAACATGAACCTGAGCAATGACACTTTCGTAAACATACTCCAGCAAATGATAGTGTCTCAAACTAACAAATTTAAATTTAATGTTATGAATGTAGGGACCTTTGTGGTACTATAGTGAGTGTGAGGTGAGAGTTGTAAATATGTGTGTGTGGTAGTATATCAAGTGTAATATGGTTTATTAAGAAGAAAGAAAGAAATATAGGGTTTCACCCTTTCTCTCAACTCATTATTGTTCTTGTTCCTTGATGCTAAATCACATGGTAACAGAGCCAATAGGATAGATTTTGGTTGAGAAAGAAAGCTTGATTTGAGTCAGATTCAAAAGAGGTGGAGTCAGGTTTTTTATGGGTTTTAGGTGAAGATTTGGTCATAACTTGAGATAGGGAGATTCGATGGAAAATTTGAAGGTATGTGCGTGCTCAGGGAAGAGAGACGCTTCTTCTGCCACCAGTCCTGTCGACGCCTGAGCCACCACGTGCTGCCACGCCCCGCCGTCGGCTACTGCTGCCGCCGCCGGAGATTTGGTGGTCCGATGACCTTCATTTTTTCAAGGGGAGCTCGGATTTGTATGCGCAAGCCATTTCTGGCCTTCATTTTGTCATCGGCAGTGTTCTCATGTGTGTTTTAGAAAGTGAATAGCCCCACTTGTACCATTTGCTTCTGTGTTTGTACCATTTGCCTGTGTGTTTGTACTCAGTGATCGGGAGGAGTCATGGCTGAGGGTGGGAACCAAGTGGAGGGTGTTGTTGGACAAAGTATGAGTTTTATATCCACTCAATCGAGATTGATTGATATTACGCTTGAGGCGGATGGGTCTAACTTTGCGGAATGGCAATTCTCAGTAGCATGGGTGGCTTGGAAATGGATGTGTTACTTATAGAGATGTGTCCTAAAGATGTGAAGGCCAAGGAGGTACGGCAGCGAAACGATAAGAAAATATTTCCAAAAAATGTGAATTGCATTGATAAGAAGATAATCTTATCTATGAGACATTGCGAAACTTCGAAAGAGTCATGGGACTTTCTCCACAAGTAGTTCTCAGGAGCGAGTAATTTGAATAGGCTATATAGCCTATCTATGGAGCTTCATAGCCCAGTCAAAAGGGGCGGAAACTCATGGATTACTATTATGACTTCAATAGTGCAAGTTGGAATTTAATATTGTAATGCCAATCTCAGGTGAAATTGAAGAGATGAGGGCTCAGCGAGAGAAGTATGTGATGTTTGGGTCTAGATAAGGAGTACGATGTAATTCGAGCGAGGAATTTGATTCACTATCTCATGCATTATTCAAGGTTGTGAACGCATCAGGCAAGCAGTGGTCAATCGGGTGCCGAGACATCCGAGAGGTCTGCCTTGGTGTCACAAGGCAATAGTTATCGTGGAGATAGAGATGGAGGACGAGGAGGTTTTCGAGGTGGCTCTCGTGGTCATAGGAATGTGGGAGGTCGAGGAGGACCTAAAGTGTGTTACAATTGTGGTGGTCACATTAAACATCAATGTCCTAAGCCTCTGTCCCAGCAACAACAACAACAACAACAATACCATCACTATCGGCAGCAGCAACAACCTAGATTTGCTAATGCGGTGTCACATAGAGTTGAGTCTCCTTCTCAACTAGTCAGCGTATAATCGTCATGAGTGATAAAGAGTATGCTCAGTTTGCACAGTTTCAAAATTCTCAGCACGCTTCTTCCTCTTCCAAAGCCACTCTTGCAAAGTCATGTACAATTACATGTTTTTCCAGATCGAGTAGACAATGGGTTATTGATTCGGACGCCACTGATCACATGACCAAAAATTTGAGTATGTTATTTTATTATAAATCACAAAACATTGCATGAATGTTTACTTGGCTAATGGATCTTCTTCCACAATCTTGGGTAACGGTAGTGCAATTGTTACTCGTTCCGTGTCTTTATCATCTGTTATATACTTACCCGACTTTTCATTTAATCTAGTGTCAGTTAGCCATCACAAGAGCCTTACAATGTTGTGTTTCTTTCTTGGATATTGATTGTTGCAAGATTTGACGACTTGGGAGATTTTTGGTAGAGGGGATGAATCTGATTGGGTTGTACCACCTCGATGAAGTTCTTGTTGTTCAACCATCCACTGTAGCATATGTTGCTTGTCAAAGCTCTTTGTCTACTTATCAACTCCATTGTCGTTACAGTCATCCTTCTCTACCGGTTTTGAGAAAGTTGTGTCGAGAATTAAAGTTTGTATCTAGCTTACCTTGTGAGTCATGTGAGTTTGCGGAGCACCGTAGTTTATATTTTCCTAAAGTTATGAATAGAGTTGCGTCTTTATTTGAACTAGTTCATACAGATGTATGGGGTACTTGTATTCAACCATCTAAAACTGGCATGAGATATTTTGTAAGTTTTGTTAAAGGAGTACTTGGTTATAACTAATGGCATCTAGGGATGAATTGTTTGATATTTTCTCCTCTTTCTGTGCTGAAGTCAAAATACAATTCAATTGTCTTGTTCAAAATCTGAGGAGTGACAATGCAAAGGAATAGTTCTCTAGTTGCTTCACATCCTATATGTCTCAACAATGATTTATCAATTTTTATGTGTGGTTACCCCTCAACAGAATGGTGTGGCCGAGCGTAAAAATCCTCATCTCCTAGAGGTTGCTTGTGCCTTGATGTTTCAAATGAATGTTCACGAGTGTTTTTGGGCAGATGCAGTACATACGGCTGTCTTCCTCATTAATCGTCTTCCATCATCGGTTCTTGAAGGAGAGATTCCCTACTCCATTCTTTGGTTTTCTCAATCCTTATTCCCAATACCTCCCAAAATATTTGGGTGTATATGTTTTGTTCAAGATGTTCGACCAAAGGTTAGTAAGTTGGATCATCGATCTCTAAAATGTGTCTTGCTCGATTATTCTCGCACACAAAAAGGATATTGGTGTTATTCACCTAATTTACATCGGTATTTGGTGTCAACTGATGTGACATTCTTTGAGTCCACTCCTTACTTTAGTCCGTCTCAATTGTCGGTCGTTGAGTGTGAGTTACGTATTGATGAGTTTCTCACTTGTACTAATCTTGATTTTATGACATCTCCTTCCATAGTTCCTGAGATAACCTCTCGTCCTCCTATCACATGCGTGTACACTCGACGTCCTCGCGATCATGTCATGGATTCCTCACCGGAGGAAATAACCCCAGATTCGGTCCCTGTGCTTGATCTCTTGTCATCAGATTCTGATTCAGACATGCCCATCGCCCTTCGAAAGGGTAAACGTATCATGTCTCTTATAATCATTTATCTCATTCATTCAGTACGCACCTTTATTGTCTCCCTTGATTCTGTTGCTACTCCAAAAACTGTGGTTGAGGTTTTGTCTCATAGTGGTTGGAAGGCTGCTATGGAAGAGGAAATGGAGGCTCTTCAAAATAAAAAGACTTGGGATTTGGTTTTTCTTCCGGAAGGAAAGAGGGCTATTGGCTATAAATGGGTGTTTGTTGTCAAAATGAATCCCACTGGGAGTGTGGCTCGATTGAAAGTCAGATTGGTAGCCAAAGGGTATGCTCAGTTGTATGGGATTGATTACACAGATACGTTGTCGCTGGTTGCCAAGCTAACCTCTATTCGAATCCTCATCTATTTGGCGGCTTCTAATCAGTAGCCCTTGTATTAATTAGATATGAAGAATGCTTTTCTTCACGGTGATCTAGAAGAAGAAGTTTATATGGAGCAACCAACTTGGTTTGTTGCACAAGGGGAATCTGGTAAGGTGTGCAAGCTAAGGAAGTTTTGTACGGCTTGAAACAGTCTCCTCGAGCTTGGTTTGGAAGGTTTGGTGAGGTGATGCTTGCTTTCGGGTTGCGAAGAAGTGCATGTGACAACAAAGTATTCTTTTTCGACAGAGTGACGGTGGTTATATTCTCATGGTTGTATATGTTGATGACATTGTGATCAGATGTAGAATGAATTGATGAGCTCAAGACCTGCATTGGAACCATGTTTGAAACAAAAGATTTGGGTACATTGAAATATTTTCTTGGGATTGAAGTGACTCGATCCAAGAAAGGGATACTCATTCACAGAGGAAGTATGTCCTTGATTTACTTGAGGTATCAGAGTTACTTGAAGCAAGACCGTACGATACACCAATGAATCCAAATATCAAACTTGTAGCCGGTGAAGGAGATAGGTTTGTAGATCGTGAATAGTATCGAAGATTGGTTGGTAAGCTTAACTACCTTGTCGTGACTCGTCCGGATATTGCTTTTCCCGTAAGTGTTGTAATCCAATTTATGGCTAATCTGACTGTTGCTCACTGGAATGCTTTGATTCGGATAGTGAAGTACTTGAAGGGGGAGCCCGGTAGAGGGGTCTTGTACACAGATCAGGGAAATACACGGGTTGAGGCCTTCACAAATGCTAATTGGGCTAGTTCACCGGAGGACAGGTCTACCTTGTGGGTGGAAACTTGGTCTTGTGGAGGAGTAAGAAACAAAGTGCAGTGGCAAGGTCAAGGTCCAGTGCAGAATCTGAGTATCGTGCGATGGGCCAGACTACTCAAGAACTCATGTGGGTACAACACTTCTTGAAAGAAAATGGATTTGAAGTGACTTTACCATTGAAGTTATGATGTGATAAGCAAGTTGTCATGCATATTGCTAGCAACCCAGTTTTCCTCGAAAGAACAAAACATATAGAAATCGATTCACTTTATACGTGAGAAGATTCAGCAAGGACTTATTTCCACTTCATATGATCGTTCGGGAGAACAATAGCTGATTTGTGCACTGAGTCTGAGTATAGTAAGGGTAGATTATATTTGTAACAAGGTGGGCATGGTAAATATATATGCTCCAGCTTGAAGGGGAGTGTTATGAATGTAGGGACCTTTGTGGTATTATAGTGAGTGTGAGGTAAGAGTTGTAAATATGTGTGTGGTAGTATATCGTAAATATGGTTTGATAAGAAGATAGAAAGAAATATAGGGTTACACCCTTTCTCTCAACCCATTATTTTTCCTGTTCTTCGATGCTAGATCACATTTCACATTTAATTAAAAGTAGTTAAAGAGCATATATTGCAGATATATCGAAAACAGTAATCAAACAGTACACAATCAATTTCACGTAAACAGTATAGAACAATGAGGCATATCTAGAAAAGATCCATAAGTGCAACTTTGTGCATAAATAAGATCAAAAAGTATCCATGTCAACCAACCCCTTCCACTAACTGTGCCACAGGTGTGGCAGGGGGTTCCAACAGCATTCGCTATCTTCTCTGAAAAAGAAAAAAAAAAGCAGAATATATAGGCAATCAATGGAGGAGTTTCTTTTACAGAGGAGGGGTAGGGGAGGTGACCTCCTGACCTCCTCACATCAGGTTTTCGAGAAAGGTATCTGCCCTACTGAGCAATTTAGGCCGAAATCGATCAAATTATCACTTTCTTCACTTAGAGACCGGAATAGGAAGACAAATGCCCCTGCTTGATCGGCAATCCATTACTAGAGCTAGGGAATCCCACAATCTGTCAAAATGATATTTTCTCAGTAAGGAGGTGGCGTCCCATCTTCTCCGGGCCACCGGCTCTTTCTAAGGCTAAGATCTCATCCTGTCTTTCCCTATGTACCTGTCTACTAACCAGATCTAGTAGCGCAACTACCAAAAGTTCCCAAGCTAGACAACTTACTACTAGAGTCTATGTGGGTGCTATAGACGATATAGGACTTCAATGAATGAGAAAGCACTTGATTGAGCTATTAAGACCATACTTCGATGCGGACGGTGTTTGCTGCCAGTGTTAGCGGCAAATCCACAGCTTGAATTCCCGTGTATGCTCCTTCATTTAGATCCTTTCTATTTTTGAATTACCAATGGGGAATCTTTCGACAAAAACTGTCTCTTACAAACTCAATTCGTCGATATAGCACCGCTTAAAATTAAGGCGTAAAAAAAGAAGGGCATCTTTCAAGAAAGTTAGCTTAACCTGTCGCTATCGATCTGCTTCTGATCTTGCTAATGCAGCTTTAACACATCTACAGCGAAGGATCTACTGCCATTTCATCCACTGTTAGTGAGAGCATCTTATCCGCTCCTATTGAAGCCGGTGCTATTGAAAATAGATGAATTCATATAAAGTAAGGCAATGTACGATTCTTTCATGGAAGGAAGTGGCAACAATGATCTGAGTCTCTACGCGATGCTTCCGCAAAGACGCTCGACAGGTAAGTTCAGTAAGGAGAAGTCGATCTCGTAGGTTTTTTTACCAACCCAGTCCTGCTTGTTATGATTATAGGGAATGCTCCTGGGGAATGAGAAGATAAAAAAACGGGTTCAGGTTCCCTACTTACCTCGCTTTTAGAATGTTGTTTTCGAATGATAGGCTGGATGCCATTTATAAGAGGCTGCATATCTTGTTTGCTGAAGATCGCATTTGACATCCACAAGCAATGCAGAAACCTCTAGACGCGTGCCTAGCAGGTCCGCAAAATGCCATAGCTCTTGGTACTCTGTCTCGACCACAGAACAGCTAGAATGAAACCAGCAAGATAAGGATCTTTTGACAGCCCTAGCTCAAGATAAAAAGTGCCATAGACGGTCCTTTTAAGGGATCTAACATAGAGTTGAGTCCCTAATTTGTTCGTTGAAAGAAAGATAATGAACATGTCCCAAGATTGATACCAGCTCCACATAACTACAATTTCTGAGTTTAAGAAGCCACCAAAACAATCTTCTTAAATTGCAGCACTCCAATCTAAAAACTACCCAAATTGAGGAATACTGCACCAATTTGCAGATTAGGTAAATCTCTCACAAGAGCTCCCCTGTACCAGACACAAGCTCCCTTCTGTGTTTCCACTCATTCGAAAATGGCCGCCTTTGAAAATATTGATATCCACTCTTCTTACAAAGAAAACTTAAAGCGTCCACATACAAATAGTACAGCTAAGAGCGAAAACAGCATATGCACAAGCACCGGATAATGTCTTAACATGCCCTTAAGGCTTTATGAATTTCCTAGTGACGAACATTATATCAACTTCTTCTCACAATTATATATACTGAAAAAAGTGGAACTAAAGTGTAAAGACTAACCAGATTGTATATCCTTCTCCAACACTTGTGGGGTAACAAAGAAGACCCGCTTGACCTTCCAATAGCAAGCTCTAGTTGCGGGACTTGTTTGACCTGTCATATCAATGGTCCATTCCTGCAATCAGTTTGATATTGCCCTGCTCAAAGCGTGTAAAATATAATGACAATCCTGAATTCTCCTTTGAAACACAAAACAAAGCAAACTATGTTCTTAAAGAATGGAACGTTTCTTACTTGTGGTATGCCCACTATATTGTGGCATGCTTCTATTTGCTGCATTACAAGCGGGCGAGAAGGAGCAGCAAAGACAATTTTTCCTGAAATTGAAACATCATGCATGGATGTGAACATCTCACCCCTTTTCTCAATTGAAAGAGGGGAACTAGATAGAACTTCCAATCCTACTAGCAATCAGTAGTTAATAGTGTTGCTACTAGCCTAGAATAACACACAACATGACAAGTCTAATGGAAACTACAACGAGTTATTTAAGGGCACAATATAACTTTCTAGAGATAGGTGATAACAGAGAGAAGAAAATTCATCACCTTCCGGAAACCACCTAAAATAATTATACATTACAACAGCGGCAATAAGAGTTTTCCCAAGTCCAGTAGGCAAGGCCACCAACGTATTGGCAAACAGAGCCGTCTTGGTAATAGATTGCTGATAATCACGAAGAGGAATATTCACTGGGTGAAAAAAGATTTTTAAAAAAAGACAAATTCTTGTTAGTGCCTCATTATACATCCCTCTAACCAACATGCCCAATAGATATATGTAAAAAAAAGAGAAATGTGATGAAGGCACATAATCCATACGGCAAAGAGTATACACAAATTTCTGCAAAATAATCCCTCCCCCAGATTCAAAAAGCCCACTTTCTATATTTTAATATATCAGAATGACATATATGAAATCAGTATTTGACATACATTTTTATTTTGCTTTAGGTAAAATAGAGTTTCAACCAGTGGAAACTATATAACGATACTGCGAATCGCAACTTATGTGATTTTGTAAAGACAAGTAAACTTGTTCAAATTTTCAGACAAGATTTAATCAAGTTAACTAAAAGGTCAAAAAATGGACTCTCCTTATGTGAGATAGGGGGAGTATCAACAAACAGAAAGCTATGTAAACAATTATTTGATGAATGATAATGGATCGCAATAAATTGAAAACTTGGTTAAAGGAGTTCATCAAAGTCTGCATTGCAGTAAATATAAATCCAAACAGCATTTTCAGTAAAACGGCCAGGGTCAGAGCTATCCTGTTTGAGTGCCAGCAGTTGATTTTCTTTTTCCTTACTTTCCTGATTTTATATATAAAGTTTTGGATGTAATTTTGTAATACTTTAATTTCATCCCCAAATGGATGTTAGTTTTTTAGGACATTTTGTCTTAAATGGGTGCAATTTTCTATGAACATACTTCCTATGTTCCTCTGTTACTTAATTCATTTTTCTCACTCATTAAGAAATTGAATGAGAAAACTGCCAACAAAATAATTTGAAATTTTCTGGAAAATGGTCTAGGCCTAGGCTCAGGCAAATCAGGTCGCCCAGGTGCCAAAAAACTCAGAAGCCAAGTTCATGCCTGAGCCTAGGCAGGGACTGAAGGGCTTTTTAAACTGAGCCCAGGCTGAGAAGGAATTTTTGTACTGGGCCTCAGCAGCTGATTTGGCCTGCATCCAGGGGCACAAGGAATTTCTGTTCTAAGCCAAGGCCCAGGCACCATTTCGCGATTCGGTTATATTTTCCAGAAAACAGCCAACAGTTATGACTGTTGCAAGGATTTGTTCAATTTCAAAATTCAACTTAATGCTACCCGATCCCATTCAAATGGTGTGTCACTTCAGTCCGAATAGTCACCAATAAACAATTCTAGCGGCCAAAAAATTGCCTGTATAAAGGATTTCGTACGGCAAACTTGAAACATACAAAAATATAGTATGAAACGCAATTTTTAGTTCTATACGCTTGCTTATTTGAAGTGCTTCTGTAAGCAAGTAAATACTCGTTTTATCATGTAAGGCAAGTTTCGTTAAACCCTGTGCATCGTAAAGCGTACATAATTGCTTTACGGAGATAATTTGCATTGGATTCGGGCGCGTCCTTCTTTCAACCATTCAAGTCCATCATCATTTCAAGGATTTTGAAAGTTCTTTGTTACTACTACTTATTTCCATTTCATTTGTCAATTTAGTTTTTATGTATTAGAACACAACATAAACAACACGAGACAGAATTTTTTTCTTAATTGTAAATCTATATGAAAATAATGTTTTTCCTCATTGAAAAACAATTAAGCATCCGAATTGAAAAGTAGTTATCATTCAAAAAGAGAGCGGGTGATAGTCAAATAGACCATCAATTTAATTTATTTTTTGAACATCAAGTACTTGACGATAAAAACATTTAAAAGCATTTGGAAGTCCAAGGTTCCATTTAAGCTCAAAGTCTTTGCTTGGTTAGTGGTCTTTGATCGTTTGAACACTAATGGTCAGCGGCGGAGGAAATACGCGAAATTGTATATCTCTCCTGATGTGTATGGGAGCTAGTTAATGTCACGAGCATTTTTATATATATTGATCTATGGCTCGGAATTTTTGCAGAAGGTTATTTGGGGTATAGAGAGATTCTCGGATTTTCATAAATTGAGAATTATTGCTTTTGATGTCGTTGGAGGAAATTACCGTACAATCTTCTCTTTGGGCTAGAGTAGTCTTGGTGCTTTTCAGAATTTGTCTTCGGAAGATTTGGCTAGAGATTAGAAAGCAACTATTATGTAGTTCGAGTATTTTTGTTGTTTTTGATTTTCTGGGTGGATTTCTTATCCGCTCTATTCTATTAATGATGTATTTTTTTTTTCCTTTTATCCAAAAAAATGCATTTCAAGGAAATTGAGTCTTGATAGCATTGGTGGAAATTTCTGCCTCCGCCGGTGGTAAAACCGAAATAAATAAACCAACTCACAATCAACAGTCAACACGATACAAACAGGGGATGGTAAACAAACCAGGATAAATCCAAGTTAAGGCAGCCTCGGGATCGATCTTGATGCAGTTACTGACCCCTTCATCAAACCCTAACTCTTCCTCCACCGCCACCTCCTTGGGGGGCGAAACATGTTTTGATGTACTTGGGTTGGAAAAAAACTTGTCAAGGGTCGATTGACCACCGCCTGGGTTGGGTCTTCTTCCAATTTGGTGGGGTTTATTAGTAGTAGCACCAACGGTTTTCTCACAAGCTATGTCTATGGCTTTCACAGCTGCTTCCCAATCAAAATCCTTCACAAATTTCTTTTCAAGATTAAATCAATTAATAACTAAACAGAGAGCAGAGAGAGAGCGAACTCACATCATCGTCGCCGTCGTGGATGCTAAACGACGCCATGGAAAGCAGAAAGGGCGGCAAATTCAGAGATTTTGAATGGGGTCGGTCACGGAACGCGGGTATTTTGGCTATTGATGAAGGGTAAATCACAGCGTCAACCCCTGAGGTTTGGCTAATTTGCAATGATTTCCCTTTCTGTTTGGACAATCCCTGGGTCCATTTTCCTGTCCAACCCCATTAAATTATGAACACACTTTTATCATCTGCACAACAACCGAAAAATCAATCTCATGCATTACAAATTTATACCTTGATGCAAAGGTATAAGTTCACGATGCATGCAATTGATTATTTCGATTGTAAGTGTAAGCAAAAGGATTTTATGGGCAATTTATATAGAGAGCATATGCGTTTCATGTAAGGAGCGCATCTGCATAAATTGGGCTTCACAGTGAGATTAGGTGTGTGAGTTAGAGAAATCATTTCCGTTAATTTAGGTGTCTAAATAAGGTTGATATTAATTCCTTAAATAATCTCATTTAATTAGTGATTTTGGTGTCCTCCTCAATTCATCATGACTCTCTCCCGTATCCTCCTCCACTCCCTCTGTCATTCCTCCATCACTCTCACCACCTCAGCCATCGTAACTCAATCCCTATTTCACATGTATCCCAATTCTTTGAGTTTTTGAATGAACTGATCAAAGGAAGATGTTTGGTTTACGATGGGGTTCTGAATGCTACATATATGGAGTGGGTCTTCAACAGAGGTAGGGATGGAGAGGCCATGGAGTCTTATAAGTCGTTATTGGATAAGTATTTTAGTGTGGTTCCTCCCACTTGTAATGCCCTTTTGGAGGTTTTGCTCAGGCATGGGAAGAAGGCCAAGGCATACGTATTATATTTCCATTGTAATCTTCTTATATAACATGGTGGGATTGCTCCAAATTTGTACATGTCATAGCTTTTTTTATTTTCTTCATCTTCTCCACCGCCGCTGAAGATATTGGAATCGATCATGATGGTGTATTACGTATCTATAAGCAATTTTCTTATTCATTTTATTCATTTGAACAATTTTAAAATTTATTTCCCTATTCATTTTATTCATTTGAATAATTTTAATATTTCAGCATTCTACTTGATAAATAAATATCTTATGTATTCATTTACTTCAACGTTAAATTCATTTTCTTATAACATTTTATTATATTTGAATGTTTGATAGTTATAATTTGTTTGTTGGATTCATTTTTTCAGTGTTTAGTATTCATCTATATATTCGTTTTATTCATTTGAAAAATTTAAATATTTCAGCATTGTAATTGATGAAGAAATATAATACGTATGCATTCCAACATTGAAAAAATAAATTGTATTTATTTACTTCAACGTGTGATTCATTTACTCTTAACATGATGTTCAATTGCGACTTGTTATGTTATATCGATTTTTCTGAATGTTTGTAAGTGTTCATTTTTTTAGCGCTTATTGTTTATTTTCTTAGTTGTTTTATTCATTTAAATCTTTTTAAAATTTCAAAATTCTAATTGATGAATAAATATCACATGTATGCATTTTAATATTGAAAATATAAGTTGTAATTATTTACTTTAA
>JAOTQG010063399.1:0-14374 GCA_025631175.1 Iris virginica
TTCGCTGTTTCTTGACCGCATGCACTGCGGCCGACTCCTCCCTTAGGTCGGCTATTTCCTCATCCTTTGTGAGGGCTCTCTCCCACGACGACGGTTTGGGTGGTGGTCACCGCCTTGCTCGTGTTCTTCTGCTACCCGATCCTGTCGGGATGGTCGTGGTGGAAGATCGCCATTGCCTGGTTGTAGGCGGCTATGGATCCCTCTTCTTGTGTCATTGAGGCAATCATGCACACTTCAGCTTGGGCGCGAGTTAGCCTCAGATGTTTCTGGGCCATGTCTTCTTTGTCTCTCAGGAGGAGGATTTAGATGGTCGCCAGCAACAAGGATGGCCGTCTCATCGATTGGGGCTTACCCCCTTCTTAGCAACTCATTGTTTATAGCCACCAACCTGGCAAATAGCTCGCTCTGCACCCGAAGGTGCTCCACTCTCTGAATGTCTGAGGGATAGACAGTGACATAAGTGGATCGAGAGTTTCCTTCGTGAGAGTTTCGATGGCTCTCATCGAGATGGGAGCATAAATCTCTGCCCCTGTACCTCTCTTCATCACGTCTAGAGTGATGATGACCGCCGTGTACTATTGAACGGAGGTGTCTCTGTTCTCGGTCACGATCCCTTCATTCTCTCTCACCGTCACGATCGTTTCGGCGATCCCTACGACGTTCCCGTCGTCAATCATAGTGATTCCTGTTGGAAATCTCGGGATGCGACGGATGGGAATGGTGGGAATCCCCGGAGTGGTGGCAATGGTTCGAGTGGTGAGAGAGATGTTCATCGGACACCATTTTGATTACAGAATTTAGACTTGTATTAAATGGTCCACGCAACGGAACCACTGATGGTGCCCAGATATTTACGATCCACGTGTAGGCGGGATAGCAGCTCCAAATGTGAATTCCAGTTAACCTATGATAAGAAAGAAACAACTAAAGTGATGAGCAAGGCGTGGGCCTCATTCGTACGCTCCGCCGTGAGAATAAGTAATCCGTAGGATTAAGGCTGCGGAATCCAAGTTAGCTCTAGGAAGAACGTAACAAGGTTTGCTCACAGATAATTTTGTTTGCAATGAGTGCGTGTGTGCTTGTGGACTGCAATTCAGTATGTGAAATGTGATTAGAGTGATTACCCTGATAAAGGAGTTAAATGAGACTATTTATAGTTTATGAGGAGGGTGGCTCGAATGGATAACGCTGATGTTGGTGAGGTGTCCCATGTAGCCGTTGTATGCAAATCCTTCCCTCTTTATTAGGAGGACTGTTAGCGATATGGTCGAGCCACTTTGAATAAGAGAAGACCTGGTCTGGATCAGTTGGAGATATCCAAGGGGCGCTTGCCACGTACAACGAATGAATCAGGTCCTGAGAGCAAGTTAAACTTGACCGCCTTCCTTCGTGCTCCATGGGAGGCAGGATGGCGGGCTAGGAGGGCTGAACATGGCCGCCTTGAAGGCGGGAAGGTATTAGGCCGCCCGTAGGGCGGATGAGTGATGTTAAGCTGACGTAGACTGGATCCAATAATGAAGTATACAACCCGTAGGGCGGTTAACTTAGTTTGTCCTTTGGACGGTCACATGATCGCCCGTTGGGCTGGATCAAGACCGCCTATATTAGCCGACAAGAGATAAGTAGTATATCAGGAGTGGGCTTGCCCGTTGGACCTTGCCTTTAATTAGGAATTGTGCCTGACACTTGGGCCAGGGCTCATCAAGCGCATAAAGCAATCGCACTCTTTACAAATTTGTACCTTGATAATAAAATACAAATTTGTAAAGCGTTCAGTTGACGTTGCGGTTGCTTTTTGCGATATAAACATGTCTCTCTATATATATACACACATTAACTTATATCCTCACCCCCACTAGTTGTGGGGAGTTTAGCAACCTCTCCATTTTTCATTTCTTTAAATACCCTCACTTTTATTCTTCGATCAAGTCAAAGTAGGTCATTTTTGTCTTTAGAGTTTTTTTAAGGCTCCGGCTCCGCGCATCTTAAAAAAAAAAAAAAAACTAGGAGAAATTTTAGGAACGTTTGATAATATTATACCCTTATGATGTTCTTAATCCATCGATGATATCTCCCTAGACTCTTGAATTTACCCCTACCCGATGAGTCTGAACATAATATACCGAAACAAAGATTGTAATTTTTTTTAAAACAACGTAAAGAGGATTACAATTCTTGTACTGTTGTACAGTTTCTCCCATGGAACCATTTCCATGGCTAGATTTATATTTCAACCTTTCAATATTCCTTTTAAGCAATGTAATCAAAATAATTTTGGTATGAAAAGGAAGCGAACAATTCTTTCTTAAGCGGTTGGAGTCTCAAAAAAAATGTCAGTCGATTGAGAACAACAATTTTAAAAGAGATGGATGATCAATTCGTGAAGCATTGTAAGAAACTGATCATTAAAAAGAAAAAACAATCTTTTTTGCAGGACAACATCAGAGTCACTCAAGCAGTTTTTAAAAAGTAACATTTGTAACAACCATGGATCATAGAGTTGAACAGCTTTGACAATTTTAGTTTGAGCATTTTTTTAATTTCTCACTAGAGGTAAGGCTAATTCAAAAGAGTTTGTGAAAGAGAGAAATAGCAAAGATGAGGCTGGATGTTAGATTGTGGTCGACAAAATTGGTGGACAAGGACGGTTGAGAAAGAGAAGGTGTGGAATGTGCTGCTATACATGGTTTTAGGAATGAATCATGTGACAAAAATATCCACAAATGTAACAGGCCAAAAAATAGTGAAATAAGGATATTTTAGGCACATGAAAATTGGGGAGGTTGCTAAATTCCTACAATTACAGGGGTATGTTAGCTAATCCATTAATTTAAGGGTCTGATTGGCTGACTTATTAACTTAGGTTCTTGCAATGTAATTGGAAAAGGAAAGGGAATGGAGGAGGAAGAAGTTGTGGTTTATAATTTTATATGAGTTTAATTATATTTTAAATTAAAATTTAGACTTTTTTTTATAGTTCCTTTAATTTTAGCAATAAGAAAAATTAACGACAGTTACAAATCAGAGGTGTTTATTAGGAATGTAATGACATTAACTAGTTTATTTAAATTTCAAAAATTAAACATAATTAAATAACTCGCGAAAATGAAGAATGGTAATTTGGTGATTAAATAAAACACAAAAATTCATCAGTGATCAAACAGATTGTTAAAAAATAGTTGAATAACCAAAAAATATTTAATATATGAGCTAATACTCTTGAAAAATAAGTTAAAATATTCTAAAAATAAGCTAATACACTTTTTTTTGGTAATCGAACAAATGCAGTTTACAGCACTGATTGTTGGTTTTTCAAACCTCCTGTACAAGAATATAGAGATATAAGTTATACATCATATATGTAGGCCAGAGCAAATTTACAAACCTCCCTGCTACAATCAATTACAATCAGATTTAAAGACACAATTCATAGTAAAGATCAGGTCAAAATTAACTTGAACACTGTACCTATGCCAGGGGAGTTAGAACTTAGAAGGAGGAGAATCACACAGACGCACAGCGGCCATCTGTTCCCGTTATAGGAGAGGTATCATGCTACGCTTGAAACTGTAGGATCGTTTCGTGGGAGGTCGAGGAGGAAAATTGAGGCCAAACATCTCTTTAGGAGCCTGTTCCCACTCGTTAAACCCAACCACCTTTGCAACCACAATGGCACTATCTGCAATATGTTCCATATCATCCGTTTTGGTCCATATCCGGCAGGCCAGCTGATACCTCCTGTACTTGGTACTCAAACTGATGCCCCATCTAAGGTACATACTTTCCCTCTCCTGTTCTGAAAGCTTCTTCTGCATTTGCTTGCTAAGCATCTCTCGCTCCCGATGAAGTGCCTTTATACTGTTGGGAAAGAAAAATTATTAAAATTAAAACAGGGAGTGTACTAGAACCGGATATTCAATTCATCATTCACTTTTCTCTCCGTGATGGCAAACAATGCAAGAAGTAAAGATCAATGAGATCCCAGGCAAGCAGCACATAAACCTGAGGGGTGGTCCACTGGTTTATGGACCTGGTAGTGGTTTCAAGTTCGCCACTTACAAATGCCCCCTCTGTGAGACACACACACACACACACCTTGAAACAAAACAGCATTTCTCTTTATTCAAGTCTTCTTTAATTATCGAGATTTTAATTAAGGAGAATATCTAACCTCGAAGCAAGTGTAGGAGTTCGGCTATCTTCCACAACATGGTTTGTGTTACCTCGAGAGAAAGTGCTC
This sequence comes from Iris virginica, assembly GCA_025631175.1. Lineage (NCBI taxonomy): Eukaryota > Viridiplantae > Streptophyta > Magnoliopsida > Asparagales > Iridaceae > Iris > Iris virginica. Next base: position 4,241 of record JAOTQG010063399.1, read on the forward strand.
TTGAGGAATGACAACCTTCTGAGCTCCACCTCCATATATATGGAGTCTGCTGGGTCACCTTTAAATAGCAAGAAGAAGTACGTTCTGTGCACCAATGACACATTGCAAGCATGCCAAAGTTCAATAATTTCACGTTGAAGGTTCTTGAACTCTAAGCTCCAAGCAGAAGGACTTCTGAAATAATCTTCTATTGGGTCCAGGCCAACATCTTTCACTGACTTTAAAGGCGCAAGGGGCTCCACTTCAGTCTCCTTTTCCTATTATGATTGACAACTGATCTTAAATAAACAAATAAAAAAGAAATGAAAGAAAAATAGCTAACATCCTGTGTAAGAAAATGAAAGATAAATAGAAAACATCCATTTCCAAATACACTGTTATTAAGCACTAGTTTAAAGTAACTCAATTGGAAATATAGGTTAGCATAATACTGGTACTGAGAGCAGCTATTTTTATAAATTGTAAGGAAAAAGAGAACTTACTGTGCTATCAGCAACTTGCTTATCAAGAATTTTCGTTGCCAAATCATTCATTTCGGCATTGCATGTATTAAGAGTGTTAAAATCCTCATCAGCAGATTCAGGTTCAATATTAACCACGCCCCCTGCAGAAGTTTCAAGACCTTTCTTTGATAAAGTTTCAAGATCAGTGTTATAGTCCAATGTAGAAATCTTCTCTGGAAAACTTCGAGGTCTTCCCATAAACTCTTTGTCATAAGCATTTGGTGGAGTGTTCTCAATGTTTTCGAACTTCTCAGACCGGGAAGAAGGCAAACTAATCACAAGACTTGCTTTACAACTCCTACTTTTTGGTAATTTAAAGCTTCTAGAGCTGAATAAGTCTTCTGGTATGTCATCCAATGAAAATTGGTTTTCAGGTGAAGCGATGATGGATTGATGGATAAAACTCAGCTCTACATCATTGTTATTTGGTGTTGATACTATTTCTCTCTCTTCTTTCATTGATTGTCCCCACACTTCTCTATCTTCTTGAAGGGGTGACTTCATTGCTTCTCTATCTTTGTCCACCATGTATAACATGGATTCTTCAGCTTCCTTCGCAGCCAGTGGCAATGACTCTCCATCTTCCTTCACCGGAGGTGAAACAGACTCCATATATGGGCTATCCATATTCACAAACATTGTTTCTATAGGAGATGAAGCATCGGGTTCTGCATATCCTTTTGTACTCAACTCTGTTTCAATGCATCGAACTTCCTTGCATAGATCCTCAGAAGTTCCAGTACTGCGTGCATCAACATCCTCCCAACCTGAACATGAATCACTCAGGGTCACTTGCGAGGTACTGATTAACAGTCTTGGGGAGGGACTACTGTGCATAAAAGTCTCTTGGAGTTCGGAGATTTGTATGTAGTTTTCATCAGAACAACTATCACTATGCCCGTGAGAGTACCGAGTTGAACCAAATGTTCCAATGCTGTCATCTAAGGAGCGAGGATCTGCTATGGATGTCTCCGGCATTGGGTTTGCAGAATCTGGCGATCTACGCACTCGTAAGTGTGGGTAGTCACCCGAACCTAACTGTAGGCGACGCGAAGCAAGAAACAAGTCTTAGGATAAAGAAAGCACACTTCAAGAAATAGAGAAAGAAATACTTCAATTTTACGCTAACCCTTGTCAATGAATTTCCATAATCTGCATCTGCACGTAGTAACTCCTGAACCTGAGCTTGAGCAAAGTCTCTTTGCAGAATCACATCATTAATCTCATTCTCTAGCTACACAAGGGAGATAGGGATTTTAAGAGTTAGGAATCAAGGATCTATAATCTAGCTTGGCTATTGCCTGTATGAATTGAAATAAATATGGCACGCTCTTGACTATATTGACTAAATTATGCATTTAAAGGCTAGCAACTAAAATAAACTCAAGTTTCCCGCAGAAGTCCTGACTGATGTGATGACCTTATACTGAATAGACATTAGCAGTAAGTTAGAACTTATGAAGGCTTTTATTCAAGCTTGACAGGCTGAGAAATTTACGATTGGACTTATGGCCACAATTGTATCTCCAGAGTCATTACTCTATTGATTTTATTACCTTTTCAATTTGAAGGTCCTTCTCTCGTAGTAATGCAGCACAATGTGATGTCATATAAGTCGACCCCGGAGCTTTCAACTCACTCTCCAATCTAATCAGTTCTCTTTGCAAATGCTTTACCAGAGCTTTGTCTGACATTACCAAATTTACTTGGGCATTGGTACACACTTCTTTGGCACAACTTGCAAACAATAAGGTGTTTCTCGATTGCTCAACGTGACTTCGTGCAGGGCTCATGGTACAGATGATGGCCGTTCTAGCATTGCCTCCCAAGGAGGACTGAAGTATCCGGGTTAGTTTAGAATCTCTGAAAGGTATATGTCCGTTTCTCCCCTTGCTGCGTCGAAACAAACAACAAAAATTAGGAAGGAATATTGCAACAGGAAAACATTGTAAAACAAATAAAGTCCAATTAAGATCCTCTCGTAGTCCCATCAGAGGGAAGTGCTAGGAAGACAAGAATAAGAAAATACGAGAAGAGAATTTTATTCACAAGTTCAAAGGAGCCACAAACAGTATAAAAGCCTTTATACTAAATTATTTTTATCAAACATAAGTTGGGGAACGTCCCCTACAGCCGCCGGAGATATCCAATGCATCCAAACTGCATCCAAGTTACAAACAATGTTGTTGGTCTAAAAAAGTATTTAAAAAGGTGTTACAGATTAGACCAAAAGAAAATCTTCACAACAGAAGGAAAAAAAGAAAGAAAATGAATGCAGCTCAACTACTGCCCCAATATTTGAAAGGCTAAAACACATTACAACTATAACTAATTGTGCAAGTTGGTACAGAAAACTAACTTCTGGCACCTATAGCCACAAATCTGTCCTGTTTTCCAGTTGCTTTTGTTATGAAGAAACTAGTGGAAAGTGAAGCGGAAACCAGATGGTCAAGACAAAACAAAAAAGACTGGGATGTCAGGATGTGGTTTGTGTGTGTGAGAAGAGAGAGAGAGAGTATAAGCTTAATGCTCAGTTTAAATGTTTAGGGCGGAATGAAAACTATGCACGGAGTTCCACTACACTTCCGACGCTTCCAGATGCTATAGTGGATGACTCGACAAAGTTACACTTGGGTCTTAGAGTCTTCGGCTGACATATTTAGCTCTTTATCTTCTCCGTGGGAGCATTAATTATTATATACAGTTGTTTATAGATGCCACTAAATTATGTCTCATCGGTATCTAAAGAAAGTGGATGACCAGCAATGTCACGCACATGAATTATGCTCCTTAAGCCGAATACCAAAAAAATTAGACTCAAAGAAGATAAGGGAACACTTGATTTTCCAATCGAAAGCAACCTTCTCCAGCAGCCACTCTTTTAATTATAAAGGAGGGCTCATATGCTACCGTGCAACTAAAAGCTTGGCTGTAGCCCGTAGCGATGCAAAAACTCTTTTCTTTTTTTTTTTTGCATTTCAAAAGTAATAATGTGAATATCAACACACTTTTATGCATGGATGGAACAACATACCAACAAATGTTACTCCAAGATGCATTAAAGCATGTCATTATCTTGAGGCAAAAAAACAAGTTACATCCAAAAGCAAAATGGATTGCTGCATCAAAATTTTGGTGGGATGATATATGATAATCCCATTACAGAAAGGTCATTGGTCTTTGGATAGCTCTCTAAAGCAACAAAGAGGAAAGAAAAAGAAAATAACCTCAACTTGCGGATAACAGTTCCAAGGGTTAGTAAACTTCGATTTATGTGGCAGCCCTCTTTTAACCTAGCGCCAGCTGTTAGCGACTGAGATGCACGTTCACTTCCAGCAAGATCAACAAAGTTCTGAGTAAAGCAGAAGAGGGCATCATTATACCTCTTTGTAAATCATCAAATTCACTCACCACCTGGATAATGTTCAAAACTTGTTCTTACCACAGCAGCCAGAAGGGTGCTTGAGTTTCCCTTGCCTAAAAATTCACGAGCAACACTTTCAACTGTCTGCAATCCATCAGCAAATTGAATAAGAATAGACAATATCCTCACTTCTAAAATTTTCTGAAGTACTTAAGACTTAAGGTTCAGAGTATGTACTGAAATGCTATACCAATCTGATAATTTGATGCGATCTGGAGCTTGCTTCATTGAGCGAGGTCTCTCCATTTTGTCTCTGAGCTGCAAGAATGAACTAAGAATAAAAAATTATACAGTGATTAGTAACGTCCTAAGCTAAAGTTACTCAATGATGCTCTCACCTTCACATATGGATAGGAGTTCCATCACATGATTCCAATCCCTAAGAGTTTCCTCTGTGAGCTTCTCTACAATGGTCCCTCTCTGTTAATGGAATTAAAACAATGAGATATGAGTAATAAACCAGATGAAATTAAAACATTAACAAATGAAGTGATGATGGCATTCACCTCTGGATCATCTAAAAGTCTGAGTGGAGTGTTATCTGCACTGAGGAGGTCTCTGACAGATTCATTGTAGATTTCCATAGCAGAGAATTTTAAAAGAAACTCTCTTTCTGCATGCTACATTAAAGTCAACCATATATCAATACAAAAACTCCTCAAAAGAACAATTGAAATGCTATTTAAATTCAAAACTGAAGCTACCATGACCAGATGATTAGATACCTTCTGTATGTACTCAAATATATCTGCTAATGTATACTCGGTAATTCCGGTCATTGTGAAGGTCTTCCCACTGCTTGTTTGACCATATGCAAAAATACTAGCTGAAAAATGAATCATTTCTGCACTTGGTCAGGGTAAGAAATGGGAACAAGACTCCAGCAACCCACAAGAAATCATGAACAACAAAATAAGCTCAAGAGGGACAAAGCATTTGAGTAAAAACGTATGCTCACAATTTATGCCACTGACAACGGAAAGTGCAACTTCCTTTGCTCCTTCCTGGTACACCTGTCTTGTGGAGCAATCACAACTAAATACTCTGTCTAGAGCCAAATTGGCACCACACCACAAACAATGAAACAATCAAGGAGAGTAAGTAAGGCAGCCACACCCAACTTTGCTAATTCACACCCTTCAAGTATATCAAGCCCAATTCACTAAAACAGTCCATTAAATCACGGAGAATAGCCTAATTTGTCTAATTCAAGTAACCCAATTAGCACCCAATCCAAACCTCCACACCCAACAAAACAGAGAAACACATACAAAAAGTAATACCAACTCAAACAGAAAATGACTCCTGACAGACTTCAGAAATCTTTTTCAAGAATATCATGCATAAAAGAAGCATTTTTGATTTTCCTTTAAGATAAATATTTTACTGGTCTATCCTCAATTCTACTGACTCAAATCTGCATAATTTAATTAGTGAACTATAAAACAGAGGTTTTAAACGAGCTAATAACCAGACATTCTTTCATAGCTAAAATCCCCCACCATTGCACATACAGTAATTCATACAAAGTAATCTTCCACCGGACTGAACCAAAAAAGGATCTCTGTTGCCAATTCTAAGTAATGTGGACCAAATTGAGTTGAATTTAGTCCTAACAAACAATGACAACATACATTAAACCTCAAAAAAGATCAAAATTGGAGAAAACAAAATCCACAAACAAAAAATTAGTTGAATATGATGACCAAATAAAAGGCTTACCAAATGTATATGCAGAAGGGTACATGGAGCGCTCGGAGGCGGAAAGGTTGACATTTTTGTAAATAACAGTGTTGTGACTAACGCATTCCCAATCGGACACGTCATTTCTTGCAACCTCCTTGCCGTTCAACGGCCGCAGCCTCACCGAGACGTATATCTTCTCCTCCCGTGGCGACTCCCCTCCACCACCACCACCGTCCGTCGCCCCCATTCTCCCACCAAGGCAATCAAATGCCACACGTATTTATACAATTTCTCTTTTCCCACACCATGATTTGTAGCAAATGTTGACCTTTTGACTAACGAATTATTGCGACAAAACAATCATTATAACCTGCGGAAAAGAAGAAAAGGAAAGACATAAAATTTGTAATGTAATCAGATGAAGTTAAACGCTAATTCAACGCCCCCATATGCACTGTTTTGTCTCCATTGTATGCAAAATTGAATAGAATAGAATAGCCATGTTTCTTAAAACGGTGGAGTATTTTATTTATGCAAAAAAAATAAAAAAATCCAATTGAATGGTCCCCCTTCTTTACAGACTGTCAATGTCCTCTCTCTCTCTCTCTCTCTCTCTCTCTCTCTCTCTCTAGAATGTATGCCATTGTCATAAAAAGAGAACTACAAAGAAAAGGGTTAAATAAATTTACCTTGAAAAAAGATTATGAATGTGAAAATAGGGAGGTCCCTGTGTTTCTCTCCGGGAAAAATATGGGATTTAGAGAGAGAGTGGATGAGATGGGAAATGGGATTTGAGTGTTGGGTTTGGGAAAGGAGGAATTGGAAGGGGAGGGGAGGGGCGGTGGTGGGGTTTGAATTCCCCGGCCAGTGTTTTTGGTTTGGGGGGTGTGGAGGGAAGAAAGATGATTAGAGTGAGCGGGTGATCATGGGTGGATCTTTTGGCAGGTTGTTCTTGGAATTTGGTTTTCCCTGTATCGTAGTATTATTTTTTAACGACCCGGATGGATCCAACTAAACTTGTTTATATGCTTGTTTTATCAACGGATTAAATAGTAACGGAATTTCCCGCATAATTCAAGGCACTTATAGAGAGCTCCAATTATTAATTATTTTGAGGAATACTTACCTTTTTTTTTCTTTATTTCTAATATTGTACTCATAGAAACATGCATATGTATTCAATACTGTATTTTCGAAGTATACAAAATAAACATTTACCTTGTTCAAATACGTTTCGATAAATTAAAATTTTAGGTAGTCACTCAAATGAGAACTTAAAATCGTACTAGTAGTATAAATCAATTTCGATCGTTGAATTCACGAACACAATAGCAATTTTCGGTACTATGTTCAGGATTGTGTTAGAAATTTTCGGTATTGAGTTTGTGAATTCTCGAACACAATAAAAATTTCGCTATTATATGGACGATTCTTACGGTTCCTACGATATTTATGTTCCTATTGAAGCACGTCTCGTAGTTATTAAATACCATTATGTTTAGCATTATTCGATGTATAATATTAAGGGTGATCGTGATTAATACCATCCTTGAAAATGGGGAAACTATACACAAGTAGGGTAATCGTGACCACAATTAAATGTTTTAATGGAGTGATAATTTGAAAACTGCAAATATGTCTACAAAGAGTTTATATGTCAATGTATATGGACGGGGGATATGAAGTTGAGGTGACAATTAAAGGAACCTAAGCCAAACACATACATACATGACAGCTTTGCAATTTGAGCAAAATTTAAACCAACCGTCCCACTCCGCCAACCCAAATTCAATATTTCATGTGTCAAAAGTTTTCAACGTCTTTCCACGTGAAAGTTGCAAACTTGCCCTTAGATTGGAAAACTTTTTTCAAAGGAAAGAAGTAAAGTTTGGATGATTCTCTTTTATTTACCCTTTACTCTTTTCTCTTTGAATATGATTTGTAGGGCAAGATTCTTTTTGGTTAAAACTATGATTACTAGGGTAATTTACTAATGTCTTTTTAAATTTGGTTATGTTGTTCCTATACGACGACAAAGTTTAATGAGCCGTGCTGAATCGAATTTTCACATGTACAAGTCGAATTTGTTTTTTAAAAAAATCTATTAGTCGAATCTTTATTGGCTCGATTCGATTAATGACTGAATAGTGAGACATTCGTAAATTGGTGCGAGCTTTTGCGAGCCAAGGCATTAAATATCTTTAACCGATTTTGGCGGACCTTAATAAGCCTTCACGAGTCTTGGCCAATAGACAAATGAACATTTTTAATGATTTCTCACGGTTCATGTATTATCTATTCTAGTATAATATATTTTTTAGGTTTTATTTCTGTTTGCGCTTTTCGGTCAAAGTTACTTGAGTCTTTTTAAGTTATTGTGTGTTGGCTTGAGCATATACGTCTAGCCTTTTTAAGTTATTATTTTATTGCTGAATGTGGATATTCTAAATTACAATTTGGACCTATTCATGATGAATCGAGTTCCTAAGGAGCCAGTTTGTGAGTATTACGAGTCGAACTCGTAAAATATGACGGATCTAAAATTAATATTCGGCCCATTTTATGGTCGAACTCATAAAATATGACGGATCTAAAATTAATATTCGACTCACTTTATGAAAAATAATACGAGTCAATTAAATACGACTACTAAATCGAGCCTATGAAGTAGTTCGACTGGTTTACGGTCCTTATTATCAAGTGTGTTTTGTACTCCTCCTTTTGTTTCAGTTAAGTGTTTTATGTACTAACATTTTGTTTAAGAAAAATGCTGTAACTTTAAAGGATTGAATGTAAGAGATTGAGAGTGGTGTTATAAATATTTTAAAGTTGAATGATTATATTTAATACATACCATAGTACAGGGTCTAATGTATAACATTGTAACCTTAGAACTTTCTATTTATTGATAGTGATTTTTCATCTCTTTCATAAACTTTGTGTTCTTTATTTCTTATTTTTTCCTACGATTATCTCTAATCCTTTTGTTCATCAATCCAACAGAAAATCATTCCCAACAAGAAGGTTTATATACAATATATAGTCATAATTTCTTATTTGATGTCAAATTAAGAAAGTTTCTTTAAAATACTTATTTCAAAATATTCCAAACGAAATACAAAATATCTATTTTAAAACGGCGGAAGAAATTGTGGCGACTCCATATTAACCGAAATATTATGCATCCCCGTATGGGATGCCTCCCTAGCACACCTTGTGTTCGAGCTTAATACACCCAACTAGGTCGGGGTAAAGGATATTGTTGTACCATTAAAATATGAGAATTCTTTTTTTATAAAGTATCACTTTATATGATTATATATAAGATATTATTATAAAGCATATGTTGTTATTTTTATACGTGAATACAATCTTTCTTTCTCCCTAAACTTTTTATCTCTCTCATATTGTTCTTTGATTTATTTCATTGATTGTTCTTCTATTGTTCTTTGGCCAAAGAATTTACAATATGTTATCAGCACGATCGTCTCCCAAAATCATCAGGTAACTGTTGATCAAACTCTTTAATTTGCTTAAGCTCATTCTAAAAATTTACTAAGCTTTGATTTACTGTGCTTAAATGCTTATGCTTCGAAATCTTAGCTTAAACAACGGTGTTTGGTAATCTCGTTATGAAGCTCTCTTTATTTACTACTATAACATTTAACAGTGCAGATACAACTTTAAGCTTTGAGCTTTGAGCTTCGAGCTGATAGCTTTAGAGCTATCACAAGCTCTGAGAAAGTTAAAGCTCTTAGAAAGATCGTTGGCCAGCTACAAATATGGTTACCCATATTATTAGTAGCTTTGTTAAAATCAAAGCTACGCAATGTAAAGTTTGAAAGTCATGATAATCTCAATATATATATATATATATATATGCTAGATTTAATTGTATTTTTTGAGATATCATTTATTGCTAGCGCAAAATAGTTAAAAGTCTTTTTGCTCAATATTAAACCAAAGCTAACAGACATTTCCTTTGCAGCATATGTAGCATCTGCTTGATAAAGACAAGGAGCTCAAACCCAAAACTATCATAGGCTCTCTACCCTATCACTTCAAGACAAAGATGACATTTATTGCGTCTGTCACACTATTCAAATTGCCAAACCTTGAAGAGAAAGCAACAATCCAACTGATAAATCCTTCACCCCTATAAATTTGAAGATCTTCAAGAAGGATGCATGTGTGTTCTTGCTGGGTATCTGCTCCAATATTAGAGAAAAGAGAGACACCATTTAAGAGAAACATTTAAATGTCCTGTGCTCCTTGATACTTACACTTTTCACCAGAGCTTTAATGTTCACCAAACACCGTAACCCAATCATTTTGAGTGCCTCCCATTGTAATATTATTGAGGCACATTGATTGCCCAAGCACACCGAGGGAAATTAGTTCTATAGAGAGAACACCTTCACTTAAACAAACCACCAAAATCTTAGGATAGGCACGGTGACTTATACACAATCCATTAGTGATCACTAGACACTCACTTAAGCTTAAAATATTGACCTAAGG
>JAOTQG010063510.1:0-14370 GCA_025631175.1 Iris virginica
GATGTGAAAGATTTGAATGTGATGTGAGGAGAGAGAATGTGATGTGAAAGGTTTGAATGTGAGGAGAAAATTGAGGATAGATGAGAGAGAATATGATGTGAAAGGTTTGAGTTGATTTGTAAGAGTGTATAGGTGTAGGGGTAATATATGAAAAGTATTTGATATTGATATATGATATTTGATGATATTTGGGTGTAATAGTTAAAATATATGTAATATGTAAGATGTAGTGATATTCAAATGTAATGAAATGTGAGATTTATGATCTGACCCTTATATATATATATATATATATATTATAACATTTAATCAATATATATTGATGAAGTTAATGTAAGTTGGTGTCGCACATTTTGAATCAAAAATTCACACACCCCATCAAATTCCAGGCACAACAAAAATAAGGGATAGTGATGAATTTATTAGACCAATTTGATTGGTAAATCTTCCAAATTGGGCTTAGTGAGTCCTATGTCAAGATTACGGAATTTGATAACCATGGTTAGTGACGTGTTTTCTTTGTCAAAGTTATTCTATAATTGGTAGTAAAAGCTAACTTCTATTTGTTCTAATTAATTTAATACTTTATTCATTTCGAAATGAGCATTAAATTTTATTCGTTAAAAACAAAAATTAACGAACAAAATTTAATACATTTCGAAATGAAAAGAGTATTAAAATAGTCAGTCACAAACAAAGATTAAAGAATAAAATTTGATACTCATTTTGAAATAAATTGAGTAAAAAATTAAATATGATACAAAGTTAACTTTTACTTATAACAATTGTATGAAAACTTTTACAAATATTAATAAATAGGGGGTGGGGGTTTAAGTTCAACCATCGAAACAATCAAACCATTGAATCATGCAAATGGTTTGATTTTGTTCAAAGGTGGTGGTTCGTGACGATTTTAAATTTTGGAATCATGTGATTTAGTTGGGTTCATGGTTTTATTCATAAAAATCAAATTAAATTAAACTAAATTGAATCATATAACTATTATTATTTTTTTTTAATTATTATGTTGGTTTATAATTTATCTATGAATTTACCGATCGATAGTCGAACAAACATTTTTTTAATCTTATCGTTTAAATTTTAAACTTATTTACTCAAGTTCTTGTAAAAAAAAAAAAAAAAAAAGTTTAATCTTACAAAAAACAATTGGTTTTAAGTTAATTTTAAGCTAAGTGAACAAAATCAAACCATTTGCATGATTCAATGGTTTGATTGTTTCAGCGGTTGAACCTAAATCCCCGATTTAATATTTGTAGAAGTTATTATATAATATATTTATTTTTTTAAACCATTCATTAATTGTTTAGTAAGAATTAACTTTTATCATAACTAATTAATTTAATACAAAACTCTTGGAATACAAACCACTTGATATTTTGATCATATTTATCAGATGTAGATTATATTTTGTTTAACTCGTCCACAAGGCCGGGGGCGGAGCCAGTAATGTTATAAGGAGGGGGCTAAATAATACGGGGGTTTGGGGGAAGTGCCCCCGAGAAAAAATTTAGGATCGAACAAACGAATCGGGTCCACAAAAAAATAATCACAATTAATAATTTATCAAAATTTCATCATAAAATCAAGTAAACATATTTAACCCTACAATTCATCTCAAAATCCAAATAATGTTAAGAGAGAAAGAAGAGATGAGAATACCTAATTTGATGATCGAAAAAGAAATTGAGGTAGGGTTAAATATGTTTACTTGATTTTATGATGAAATTTTGTTCGAGACTTGGAATGGATGTGGAGCCTCCAAAGGCGGAGGCAGCAGCTCAATAGCGGCAGTTGAAAAATAATTTTAGGGCCTAAAACCCGTTTCGCATTTTCCTAGGTCGCCGCCCGTCTCGACGGAATCAATGGAGGGGGCTTCAGATAGGATCGGCGTCATATCCCTAACATATTTAAGAAGACAATTTCAAGGTGGAGGGGTCTGAAGCCCCTTCCAGCCCCCCACTCCCTCCGCCTCTGCACAAGGCCGTTCTAAAAGTTTTTGGGGTCTAAGGTAAGAATTAAACTGTGCCTTCATATGTTAATTTATTATACTATAAACGTAAAAAATAACTAATAAAATTCTTTTAATTTATCAATTTTACTATCACTTTCTACAACAACAAAATTATAAATTGTGTCTCATTAAAATCATTTTTTAGAAAAGCTACACGGTAAAAATAACTCAAATTAATGAAGAAGAGTACTTCAATCTTCATACATTATTGGTAAAAAATAATATTAAAGTAAAGAATAATAAACAACGACCGTTTATTATCCAATTATTTGAAACTATAATACAACATAGTATAAAAATATATGAAATTAAATACAAGCCAAAAAAATACAGCATAATTATCATACAATCTAACATCTTAGTGAACATCGAACAAAATTATAACACTTATATATTTTGCTAAATAGTATCTAAATCTAACGAATGAAATTCGCTTGTAAATTATGTAGCAACAGTTCAATTGGAGAGAAAGAAACAAGATTACACAAAAATTGGTTTTATTTTAAAATAAAAGATTGGGCATAGAATATGGTAAGACAACAAGATTCTGATGTTGTGAATGAGAAAAGTGAGATAATTTTGAGTAGAAGACGAGAGATAATTTTGATAAATTCATAGGAGATATTACTAGTTTGTCCTTTAAGGATTTTACATGTAACCTATATAAACTCTCTCAAAGTGATTAATTAATAAGTTGACAGCCCTAAATATTACTATATGGTATCAGCAGCTCTCGATCCTACAATGGCTCTCGTCCCTTTCTCCGTTGATAAACCCTACTGCCTCCACCAATGGCCGGGACACCGACGTCTTCTCTGGCTCCTACGTCGCTTCGACGTTCTCCGGTCCGTTCTTACCAAACCTAGCAGCATTGGGTTCTCCTCTCGTCCCAATCACTGCACACGGTTGTGCCATCACGAAGCTGATCGAGAAAAATGTTATTCCATGGAAATGTTAGTTTCAATCTACACTCCAGGGTTATAGCGTTGATGGGCTATCTCGATGGAACCGTTGCCGAACTGCCTCGCAAACTCACGACCGCAGGGGTTGAGTCCGCCAATCCGCCATAGGATGCATGGTATCGTCAACATCAATTAATTATTTCCTTTTTGTTTGAATCTATCCCCACTTCTACTGTAGGGTCCTTGAATATTACGAAAACGTTGAAGGAGATCTGGGATATTCTTATACAACATATGGAAGCTCCTCTCGTGCTCATATACAGCAGATTCTTGCAAGTATTCGACGTCCATCTCAGGGGTCGAAATTAAGTCTATTTCGGAATATCTTCTATCTGTCAAGTCTAAGTAGATGAATTAGCTCTTCTTGGTAGCCCCTTATCTCATGATGATCTGATTGAAAAAAATTTGGAGGGCTTGAATGAGGTGTATCGTCTTGTTGTTAAAGCTATCAATGCACGTGACGATTCGATCTCCTATCCGGCGTTGCATGAAAAACTGTTAAATAAAGGTGTTGTGGCCGCTGCACCCGTAACAGCCAATACCGTGACCTCCCAGCCGAATACCAAGAGCATCCGCCAATCCTTCCAGCCCTCTGGTTCTTCGTGGCAGTTCGGTGGACAAGGGCAGTGGCCTCCTGTGCTTTCCCAGCAGGTGTTGGCTTCCGGGTTTCAGCCTGTAATGCAGCTGCCCACTACTTTGGCACGTCCTGGGCAGCGTTCCCCTCCTTGGTCGTTTCTTGGGTTTTGTCAGAGCTGCGAAACTCTGGGGCACAAGATACGCATGTGCCCGATATATGGTCACCTTTTTCAGCAAATTATGTCGCCTCCTCGCGGTGGTTCGCCCGGGTAGCAGCCACCTCCAGTTCAGTTTGGCAACTATGGCTCTCGACATGCACCGTCTCCTTAGCAGCCGAGGGTTAACACAGCCACTACAGCGCAATCATCCGCTCCGAGTTGATTAATGGACAGTGGGGCTTTGAATCACCTCACATCCAACATTGCTAATTTGTCTCTGCATAGTCCCTTTCAAAGTTCTGATGATGTAAATCACTGATGGCACTGGTCTGACTATCTCTCACATTAGCTCTAGTTCATTAGTGTCATGATCGTTCTTTTTCTTTAGATAATGTTTTATATGTTCCTTCTATGCAAAATAACTTAGTGTCTGTCTCTCAGTTATTTGCAAATAATAATGTTTTTTTTGAGTTCTTACCATCTTCTTTTTCTGTGAAGGATCTGTCGACGGGGGCGCTTCTCATTACTGATTCGGCTAAGATTGGAGTTTATCACTGGCCTTCCACTTCCACTCATGTTGCGTTCCAGTCTACTATTCGAGTCTCCTCTGCTATCTGGCATTCTCATTTGGTTCATCCAGCGAGTCAAGTTTTTAGTCACATAGCCTGTCATTTTACCCTTCCAGTCACAGGGAATAAAGCATTACCAGCATGTAATTCTTGTGCATGCTCTAAGAGTCATAAGTTAGCTTTCTTTGAGTCATCAATAAAGTCTTCAAGACCATTAGAAATAGTTTATTCTGATGTTTGGACTTCGCCTGTGATGTCCATCTCCAATTTCAAGTGTTATGTAATTTTTATTGATCGCTCTACACGTTACATTTGGTTTTATCCCTTGGTTCAAAAGTCTGGTCTCGATGTCATTTTTCCGTGTTACAAATCTCTGGTTGAAAATATTTTTTTAATCAACCCTCAAAGTATTATACTCATATAATGGTGGTGACTATGTTAGTCTAGCCTCATTTTTATCCACTCAAGACGTCTCTCACATGACTTTCCCTTCTCATACCCCAGAACATAATGGTCTCTCTGAGCGTCGGCATCGTCACATTGTTTTGCTTTGCTCACTCATGCTTCGCTTCCGCTTCAGTACTGGCCATTTGCTTTTGCAACGGCCGTTTATCTTATTAATTGTCTCCCCATTCCTGTCCTCCGGTTGAAATCTCTGTTTCAGTGCATTTTTGGACAGAATCCAAATTGTGCCAAGCTTTGTGTCTTTGGCTGCTTGTGCTATCCCTAGCTCAGGCCTTACACTAGTCATAAGCTCGATCTGCGGTCTACTCCATGTGTCTTTGTTGGCTACTCCTTGTGTTAGAATGCCTACTTATGTCTAGATCCATTATCTGGGAAGGTCTACACCTCTCGTCATGTTCACTTCGTAGAAGCTGAGTTTTCCTATCCTAGGCTCATCTCCAACCCGTCTCCTATGTTCGAGGCATCGGTTCTCTCTTTTTTCCCCTCGTTCCTTCCTTCCGTCCACACCGTTTTGCTTTTCCCATCCGCGCAGCCCGTTGTGTCTCCCCCTGAGCCCGTGTCTGCCGAACCCGTCCCCGTCATCTGTGCCCCCTTCAATTGTCAAGCCAGTGCCTCATCCCATGATAACGAGGATTAAGAATAGTATTTTTAAACTTAATACGAGACTATCTTGCAGTGCACATGTTGTCCCTTCAGATGTTGTGCCCTTTACTGCTCTCCAAGCTATGAAGGATCCTAAGTGGCGTAAAGCAATTTCGGAAGAATACGAGGCATTGGTTACCAATGATACTTCGGAACTGATCCATGGGCCTTCTTATCATACTATTGTTGGTTACAAGTGGGTCTTTCGTATTAAACGGAATTTTGATGAAACTATTTAGCGCTATAAGGCGCGTCTTCTTGCTAAGGGTTTTCATCAGCGCTCTGTTATCGACTGTTATGATACTTTTAGCCCATCTCCTAAATATTAATATAAGATTATCGCTTCGTCTACACAATAGAACAAAAAATAATTGTTGTACATATATATATATATATATATATATAAGAATTTTTTAGATGCCCTTTCTTAATTTGAGACATGGGTGATGGGTCGTCGCACGATTCGCCCTGCACAAGGGCCGGGCCTACTTGTCTACTAAAATACATCTATTTGACCATGAATTTTTCATTTATTGTGAATTTATTTATGTTTTACTTTTCAAAAGCTTAGGGCGAAGTTGATAATTTGTAAAAAAAAAAAAAAAAATTGCTATTCACACTTCACTTTTCGATCATAAGCGCCAATCTATGATGAAGACATGTACAAAGTAAATCATTATATAAAATGCTTAATTTGATTGAAAAGTGAAATTCTAATGGCAATTTGAGCATCTTATCAATGAATAACCCATTAATTGACTTTTCACTGATATTGTAATCTCAAGTTTAGTGTAGGTGTAAAACATACATAATAATGAAAACAATAAATCAAGTTTATTCTTTATTAATTAAAAAGTATGTTCACTAACAATATATAGCAGCAAGAAAAAGTGGGGAAAAGAAAATAGCAATGCTTGTATAATTTGCGTTTAGCCTACTTTAACAATGTTCACGTACGTATGGTATCTTTGATCATGTCATAGTATAAAGTGCAAGAAATCATGAAATTCTGTAAAATGCGAATTGGTTTGAAAAGTACGTACATATATGCTTTAATTTGAAGTTAAAGCAGAATACCTTAGTTTTTAATTCTTCCGACGAGAAATTTATTCCTGATTTATCCAATAAACTCGTTGATAGAAAGTTAATAATAGCTTTTGTATTTCTCTCGTCCTGTATATGAAAAAAAAGAAAAAAAAAAGAAAAAGGAGAGTTTATAAATATACACAATATATAGTCACGACGACGATTCATTAGTTCATGTTAAGCAATTAACATTCTGATTTAAATTACTTTGTACGAATATACTAACATGAATCGTTGAATAAAATAACAAACAATTAGCATTCATACAATATCCCTCAATTGAGATTTGGTTACTCTTTAGAATATAATTAGAAAAGGGAGAATGCTACCACAAATTTGGATAATTCGTTGGTATTTAACACTCATCGTGAGTTCCATTGATAAAATAACACACGATTTAAAACTTTGCTCTTAAAATGGTAACATTTGTAGTGTCCACGATCATGTTCATATAAGAAATACAATATATACATATATATATATCGCGTAATAAGATGAAAATAGTACATTTTCTCCAAGTAATGTTTATTCCAATTAATGACTTTTTAACTCAAAATTGATTTTAAAATTTTGTATAAATTATATGTTACTATAGAAAAAATGGCAGAATGACCAAAAATCTCTAGATAGAAGTCATATAATTATTTCAATCAAAAATTAATTTATTCAAATTATAAAATAAAACTTTTTAAACATACATGAGCATACCAAAGTGCACAAATTATCATGTTATGGTCATAAATTGTAGGCATTTGAATTTGAAACTTTTTATACAACCTCCTTAATTTACCTTTTGTGGGAAGTTGTAACATTTT
This sequence comes from Iris virginica, assembly GCA_025631175.1. Classification (NCBI taxonomy): domain Eukaryota; kingdom Viridiplantae; phylum Streptophyta; class Magnoliopsida; order Asparagales; family Iridaceae; genus Iris; species Iris virginica. The sequence goes on from JAOTQG010063510.1 coordinate 7,306, forward strand.
GGGCAAACAAAGTGAGTGGATATGTCTTTGCATCTCGCATTGAGCCAATGATCATAAATGAAACCCATATAATTATTTTGGAAAAACAATTCTAATTAAAGAAAAAACCAGATGGATACAAACTACATGAAATAATTAATCAAGAAAAGTCATTCTCAAAGGTAAGATTTTACATTTGATCATGTTCTAAGGCTCCTACAATCTTTGGAGAAAAGTGCAAAAATGGGTCATTTTCTAATGAAAATTCACTATATATCATTAAATGATTTACAATGAAAAATGATCAAACCTAAGAGCTTACATTGGATCCTTGATCACATTCATTCAAGCTAGTACAATTAATGTGGATTAATCATTTTTTCATCAATTTAATTTCAAGTCACAATTTATCATGCAGGTCAAATATATATGGAACAATTATTTTAAATAAATGAAACACTAGATATCATATAAATTATATTTTCTGATTAATCAAGAAAGATTATTTCCAAATGTGAGATCTGGGGTTGATCAATTTTCAAGTTGCCTCATGACCTTCGAAAGAAAAAGGAAATGGCAATTATAAATGAAAAAATTCATCTGGTAACATTAATCAAATATAATATAGATCTACAACTCTAGCTACTTTGTAAATTTGAACAATCGATTGATTTAGAATCGTAAGCATTCTGATATGAGTTATATAAGAATCACAACATATATCACTCAAGGTTATGGAAAAGTTGGAATTTGCTAACCATGGAAGTACTCCAAGGATAGATTGATTTTGCCGCCGCTTGCTGCCCCATCGCTCCAGTCATGAACTTCATAAACCCTAATTTTATAATAGCACATGACAACACATTGTCATTATTTATATAGGCGAAACGCGTTACAAATACGCAATTATCAAATTACGGATTACAGTTAGTCCTAAAAAGAGAAGTAACTTTATTGTAAAAAATTACAAATTAAGTATCTGACGTCAACGCGGTAATAAAAAAAGTAATTACATACAACCACCAAATTAATAAAATTGATGATACAATTTTTCAAGAATGGATATTTTAAAATTAAGCATTACATAAGCACAATCGAACTAGAATACATGGCTTCACATGGCTAGTGAATATGGTGAAGTCTAAAACTTCAAAGTGAAACTAGTTAATTCTTGTATCCCTTCTCGCGTTCTTTCAAACCCAACAAAAAAATAAAAATGAAGAGAAATTGATTGAATATAACAATGTATAAATTCTAATAAGAAAGCAACGGATCAATATAATTTAGCATCCGAAGTAATACCAAAGAAAATTGGTTTCAAAGGGGTGCATATGTATAAAACTAGAAATCGCGTCAACCTTTTTCTTTTTGATATCAATTTCCAACACATTATGAAAAAGGCTTCAAGTTTTCATACTAGTTTTATGATAATATAGTTCATGGGGGGAGATTTGATAAACCTGAGATAATTTAGGGGATCTTATCGTGATTTCCTAAATTATACCTCAGAATTTTAAAAATACTAAAAATAGTGATTCTTAATTATATATATAAAAAAAAAACCTACATTATATGATTTCAAGCTTTTCTTTATTTAAAAAGAAAAGTAAAAACACAATATTTCTTCGTGCATATATAATACTACCACAAATGCGTACCAACTACTGCTGCTTAACTGAAATTAATAAAGGACAAAGGTTTACGATGAGAAATGAAATTGATTTAAACTAATCCATGGGAGCTCCAGCTTCATCCATGGCCGACTGAACTATGCTAAGGCTACTGCTAAATTACCCCTAAATGACATTTTAAAAAAAACTTGATCTTCTAGACTGCCTTCCTCTCTCTTTCCTTTGGCTATTTAACCCCTTTCTTGCTCTCCACTGCTAGATTCTTCCCAAAAGATTTGTTACCACCATGTGGGTTGTTGCTGCAACTGCCGTTTCCTTCATTTCTGTTACAAAACATGCACCCATCACATGTTGTTGTTCCCCTTTTTTTACTGACTATTTTGCTTCAATAGCTTTCGTTATTGTCCAACTTACCCTTCCTTCTTTATTTGAACTACAACAGTAATAATGCTAAGGCAATACAAGATCTGGGGCTCGGCGTGTGACAAATTTCCCATTCCTTACAATTGCCTTGTCCTCAAGGCAAGAACCCTGGAAATTTCTTGTCAATCTCAGCTGAATCTTTCGGGGAAGCATCCTCTGGAATCAAGCTTGACCATTGCATCATGACCTGACGTACGGCTCTATTATCCCTCTTTATAATTCTACATTGTAAGATTGCAATTGGTTGAATCAAGGATTGTCCATCCTTCCCAATTTGAGGTAGTTCTGGTTGTACTTCCTTCTTGTCTCCAATCTTCTTCTTAAGTAAGGAAATGTGAAATACAAGGTGGATGAGTGATGTTGCTGGTAAGTCCAGTTTGTAAGTTTATTCATTTCTTGAGCTAGTCTAATGGCCTCCTATAACACATTATTTAGAGTACTCCTCCTTTTGAAGAAATCATCTACTGCAGCCACTTGACTTGGATTTGCAGTGTGGATATTAAGTTGTCTAGGAGTAGTACCATATAGTGCTTCATAAGGACTCATCTTGATAGCTGAATGGTAGGTAGTGTTGTACCACCATTCAGCTAGGGGCAACTAGTGGTTCCATTGGTCAGGTCTTTGTCCGATCATTAATTTCAAGTAATTCTCCACACATTGATTAACCCTCTCTGTCTGGCCAGCAGTCTATACCCATAAGCTTGAACAATTCTAGCCAAAATCTGCTGAGGAGCAGTTTATCTCTACCACTCACAATGGTCTTGGGTAGTCCATAAAGTTTGTAGATATTATCTAGGAACACCTGGGCTAGCTAGCTGGCTGCAGAAATGGGATGGGATAAACTGATAAAATGGGTATACTTGGTAAATCTATCTACAACTACTAATATCATATCTTTGTCTAGGGATATAGGTAACACTTGAATGAAATACATTGATATATCTTTCTAGATCTGATGTGGAACAGGCTAGGGACACAACAGACCAGGATATGGCAAATGTTCATTCTTATTTAGCTGGAATATCTTACATTCCTTCTCAAAGGTCTTGATTTCCCCTTACATAGAAGGCCAATAGAAGAATTGCCCTACTCTTCTTAAGGTGACATATCTGCCTAAGTGGCCATCCATTCCCCCACTGTGTAGCTCCTTGATGGTTTGTTGTCTAAGGTCTCCATTTGAGCCAACAAAGATGTTAACCTCTCTCCTCAAGATTCCATGTTGCAATGCTCATCCTCCATTATTAGTCTGGTCCATAACTAGCATATATAGTAAACTCAGGAACAACCCTATCCCATTCATAACTAGTGATGATATCAGTGAGCCAAATAGGGTTTACTTGGGTTATTTCACAGGCTTGACCTTCCTCCAATTCATCACCTTCCCTAGGGAACCTTGACTGAGCATCATCAACTAGGTTTTATGTTCCCTTATTATACTTTATCTCATAATCCAGCCCCATTAGTATAGCTAACCATTTTTGCAGTATACTAGTGGCCCTTTGCTCCAAGAAATACTTAATGCTTTGTTGATCAGTCTTGATTATAAAATGGTGCCCTTGTAAATAGCCTATCCACTTGTCTATTTCCATCATTATAGCTAGGAATGTCTTCTCATATGTGGACAGGGTCTGATTCTTGACACTTAAACCTTTACTAAGGTAAGCAAGAGGTTTACCTTGTTGCATTAAGACTGCCCTCACACCCAAATTGTTGGCATCAGTTTCAATGGTGAATGGAAGGTTAAAATCAGGCATAGCTAACATTGGTGTGCTAGACATGGCTTCCTTCAATTGGTCAAAGGCTATTTGAGCTTGGGAATTCCACTGAAATGTATTCTTTTTCAGTGATTGGGTCAGGGGTTTAGCAATGCTTCCATAGTTTTTGACAAATCTTCTATGGTACCGTGTAAGATCTAAGAAACCCCTCAATTGTTTTATGTTGGATGGAACTGGCCACTGGAGCATGACCTCAATCTTTTGTGGATCTGCAGATACCCCTTCCCTTGAGATTATGTGTCCTAAGTATTCTAGTGCAGGTTATGCAAAGGAACACTTACTTTCCTTAGCTTGCGATTGGTGTTGATGCATTAACTCTAGGACTACTCTCAAGTGTCTCTCATGTGCTTCTAATGTTGGGCTATAAACCATGATGTCTTCAAAGAAAACAAGCACCGACTTCCTTAAGAAAGGTTCAAAAACTTCATTCATCAATGCCTGAAAGGAAGTTGGGGCATTGGTGAGTCTAAAGGGCATGATTCTACATTCATAATGACCATAATGTGTCCTGAAGGCTATTTTAGGAATGTCCTCTTGTGCTACCCTGATTTGATGGTAGCCTGATCTTAAGTCTAATTTAGTGAACCATTGGGCACCTTTAAGCTCATCTAACAACTCCTCAATCACAGGTATAAAAAACTTATTCTTAAATGTCAACTCATTAAGTCTCCTATAGTCAACACACAGCCTCCAATTACCATCTTTCTTAAGTACTAACAAAACTGGTGATGCAAAGGGCTTATTAGTGTGTTAAGGATTAGACCTGCCTGCAACATTTCTTTGATCTGTCTCTCTATTTTCGTCATCTGTGCATAGGGTATTATGTATGGTCCCTGGAAGGTAGGAGTGCTCCCCTCTTTCAAAATAATTCTGTAATCATGTCTCCTTTGTGGTGACAGCCCTTTTGGTTCTTGGAATACCCATGCATAGATGTTGGATGTTTGGTGGAATGATGCCCTTGCCCTTCTCAACTTCCATATAGAATAAATATCTGACCATGCAAGCAGTCCTTGGTTTTCTTGATTAGTTTAGATAACCCTTTGCCACTGATTAATTGTAAACTACCTCCTCAGTGACTCCCTTGAGAACCAATTTCTTCTTTCCTTGGCAAACTGTTACTTCTATTTTGTGGTAGTCAAACGTTACAGGGATAAACCTCTTAAGATAGTCCACTCCTAATACAACAACACACCCTCCTAGTTGTAAGACCCTTAAGTTATTCATAAATTTGTGTCCATTCCACTTGAAGTTGAAGTACATGATTTCACTAACCAGCTTATTCCCATCTGCCACCATCACAACAAATATGGAAGTACATTTCTCTTTGTACCCTAACTTCTTCAAGGTAGCTGGATAAATAAAAATGTGGGTTGCGCCACTATCTATAAGCATTGTAATAGGGTTCTTACCAATCATTCCCCTTACTTTAATAGTGTTGTGTGTAGTCAGCTCTCACTCTCTTCTTCACTACACTCTTCTACTATCCCATCCACTTGCTCTGCACTCTCTTCAATGCTATCTAACATTCCCTCCCTTTCTCCCCGGAGCATATACAACTTAACCCTGCACACATGGCAGGGATAAACTTATCATCACAGTGGAAACATAGGACCTTCTGCCTCCTCTCCATGATCTCAGAACTGGATAAGGATCTAGGTTTGTTGTTGGCTTGGGTGGATTTGTATGGGCTATTGTTGTTGGTAGAGTTGGATGGGTGTGTGTTTATTTGGTCTGGGGATTGACTGTATTTGGTCTCTAAGTGGAGGAGGATGGATTTCTCGTCTTGGTGATGTTTGCCTCAACTTATTTAGCTAGTGTAACTGCGTCTTCAAAGTTGGCAGGCCTAGCCCTTTTTTTTTACACCAAAAGAGAATTTTATTCAGCACAATCCTTCACAATTACATTTTGAAGAAATAAGGGAATACAATCAAACCACACTAATAAAGCTGGAAATGAAATAATCTTCACTCAAACCACGCTACCTAGCTACAACATGGGCTCTGAGTTCTTCAAATTCCTGTAAATAAGCTTCCACAATTGTAGTTTGCCTTAATTTATTGAATTGTCCTTGTGGATTTGTGTGCTCTGTTGCAATAACCTTTGCGTCACAGCTGTGGTAAAATGAGTCCAAGGCATCCACTATCTTCCTGTGTAGTAAAATTGGTACCAATAGCTTGCTCCCCCTCAAAATAAGTGGAAGAAAACCTAGCCTTCCTATGATCCTCCATGGGGTTAAAGTGAAAATACTGGTTGCATATTATCACCCAACTTTTGGGATCTGTACCTTCAAATCTCAGAAAGTCCATTTTGAGGGGTTTGTAATCCTGCCAAGGTTGATACTGGTAATGGTGGGCTTGATGGTAGGGCTAGGGGTTATATATGGGTAAGGGCCATTCGTTGGTGGGTTCTCACGTTAATAGGGGTAGTAATTGGGCTGTTGGTAATTGGGACTATAGGGTGGAGGTGTGTTTGGTGTAGTGTGTTGGGGTGGTGGAGCTTGGTACGGAGGGGGTTGGCCATTGTTAGGATCCATATATGGCACGGGTTGTTGATGGTAGTTAGTCTGTCTGGAAGGTTATGAATTAGGGTAGTGATGGTTTGATGGTAGGCTCGTGTATGGACTATAATAGCATGGTGGTGGATGGTGATTCTGGGGTAGAGTGTGCATAGTAGGTAATTCATGATAGAAATGAGGTTTAAGATTTGGATTAATTATCTTCCTTATGTGACTATGTTGGGATGGTTGTTGTTGAGGTGTAAATGGTTGAGGAGTGTGTGTTTCCATGGCCTTTGTTCTTCCTTTCTCCATGCCTATCACGAAGGATTAGAAGTAGCATGATCAGGTTGCTTCTCCTTCTCCTTATTCATAGATTGTTAGCAAGCTCTAGATCTCTGCTAATGAATATTCCATTCCTCAAACCCTTACTTCTTTCTCCACCTTATCTCTCTGCAGTTCCTCTTGTAATTGAGCGAAATTCTTCTCTTGTAGTTCCAGACTCTTCTCTATGACTGGAATCTTGTGCCTTCCGTCATTGCCACAAGCCAAGGTTTGTGTGTTCTGATACCATTGTCACGATGTGAGCAGTGAATCAATTAACTAAGCAATCACAGAAACACAACTACTGCTGCTTAATTGGAATTATTAAAGGACAAAGGTTTACAATGAGAAATGGAATTGATAAACCAGAGGCGGAGCAGGGGGCGGGAGGGTGCGGTCGAGGGGGGGGGGGGGGGGGGGGGGGGGGGGGGGGGGGGGG
>JAOTQG010063621.1:0-14370 GCA_025631175.1 Iris virginica
TTTCTAGGTATGGAGGTTGCAAGGAGCCATACTGGGATTTCTATTTCTCAAAGAAAGTATATCCTAGATTTACTTGAGAAACAGGTACTTTGGGATGTAGACCAGCAGAAACACCTATGGAGCTTAATCAGAAGCTAGGAACTGAAGATGACGGCCTTGAAGTTGATAAGGAGAGATATCAGAGGCTAGTTGGCAAACTGATCTACCTCTCACACACCCGGCAGACATTGCCTTCGTTGTTAGTGTCATAAGTCAGTTTATGCATTCTCCAAAGGAAAGGCATTTAGAAGCAGTCTACAGAGTCTTGAGATATTTAAAGGGGACCCCGGGTAAAGGACTGTTCTTCAGGAAAGGAGGCAACAGGTTTATTGAAGTATTCACGGATGCCGATTAGGCTGGTTCAATGAATGAGAATGACTGGCGTTCAACAAGTGGATATTGTACTTATTTATGGGGAAATCTCGTGACTTGGAGAAGCAAAAAACAATTTGTTGTAGCTCGAAGTAGTGCTGAGGCGGAATTTCGTGCATTTGCACATGTTTTATGCGAGGGAATCTGGCTGAAACGTCTCATGAAAGAACTTAAAGTAGCTATTGAGACACCAATGAAGTTGTACTGTGATAATAAGGCGGCAATAAGTATATCACATAATCCAGTTCATATGTGGAGGTTGACCGTCATTTTATCAAGAAGAAGATTGATAACCAAAGTGTTTGCGTGACTTATCTCCCCACAAAGCAGCAAGTAGCTGACATTTTGACCAAAAGTCTATCTAAACCTATTTTTGAAGATCTAAATGGCAAGCTGGGCATGATCAACATATATGTACCAGCTTGAGGGGGAGTGTTAGAAATATGTTTTAATTATTTAGGGGAAGTTTGTAAATTAAGGTTATTTGTTTCCTTCTTTCTATAGTTACAGTCAATCCCCCTAATTAGGTTACTTTCCTTTTTCAGTTATGTTAAATCCCACTAATTAGGTTAGGCTGCTATTCTCAAGGGATTTGATTTTGTATCTCCTCCTATATATGTATTGAGCATATACTTGTAAAAGTAAGAGAAAAACTTTCTCCAAAAACCACAGCAATGCTATAGTGGTACACTAGGGCCATTTATGTACTTTTGCATCTAATATTGCTATGTCTCCCACTTTCTTAAATTGAAAAACTCAATATGGATGTTCCTTTAGGCACAAAGAGGATATAGTATATTTTTTTTCTTTCCTTCTTTTTATATTTGGAACTCGAGGAGTGTATTGAAAAAGCTTACTTTGTGTCTTTATTATTTATTTTGTCCGTCTATGCAAGTATTTTCAATTAGTAATGCTCCTTCCATTTTGCTGGGACTAGAAGAGTCCATGCTTGAAAGAAGATTTCTCAAATGCCCTTAATTTTAAAGGTTAAGTTGAATTTACAAGTTTTAAGTTTAATGTTAAAAGGACAAACTCAAGAATTATAAGATTGTAAGAGTAGGATTTGAAACTAAACTAAAAAGCTTTTAAGTGCAAGCCTCAAAAATAAGGAATTGGGCTCTCTAAGGTGGAGTGAGGGAGTATTATTAATGGATAGAAAGATGTATTAATGTTCGGTGTAGTTTCCCTTTCTTATTTTGATTTTAGATTCTTAGTAAGTCACCTGAGCCATTTAACTTGCTAGCTCTATTTATATTGTTTTTGGTTAGTGAAAATTTGTTGGGATAAAGTGAATTGATGCATAATAAAGAGAATATATGGGAATTAGTTAATCCCTATGCTTTGTATGCAATCATAAGAAAATGATTGAATCATTATAATTGTGAAACACGAATGATACTGGAGATATAAGAATCAGGAACAGAAACTTCATTCCGATTTTGGTATCACCCTAAATATTCATGTGATTGGTTAGAGATTGTTGCCTGCAATGTATTTGCACTTCCATGAGCTTAAACTAAAAATTGACTTGGAAGCACCAGTATCAAATGGTTGAAAATTCGAATGATTCATGTGTAACCACCATCAAACAATTAAGAACAAGTTGCTGCTCCTCTATTACGTCTATGGAGTACTCTGGAGTTTGTCAGCGTTGGGAATGTTACTTAAGATGCTTTCTAAGAGGAACCGCTAATGATTGAATACTGATAATCATCTAAACTTATCTATAGTCTTTACATGACGTTTCTTTGACTTTTATTGATTCCTGTGTTGAGCAGGTTTGAGTTTTTACGGATAAACACATGTTAGCTCTGACTTCTTATTTCTTTTATATTTGTAAAAAATTGAGTCGTAGACATACTTCATCTATGCCATGTATAAAGTGTTGTATGGTGTTGGAATTGTACGACACTTATGTGAATGAAGTTTGTTGATTATTTATGTATATGTAATGCTATTTTCTATATCCTCTGTATTTTCTACGTCCATTCTGCCTATCCAGGATGGGATTTGTGAAATTCATATCCGGTTCTTTCTCACGCACGTCTAGGAGCCATGTGTGGCGATTAATTTAAATAGCTCTAGGGATAAGCATTTTGGATTTTGAAGTCCCATGATGAGCCTAGTGAAAATAATCAAAATGCTCCACAAGTTAGTGGACTTGGATATTATCATCCAAACATCTCTTAAAATATCTGAGACTGGGTAATTAGCTATACTTGGTTTAATTATGGTGTGAAATTAAAAACCAAACTTGTTAGACTTTTTTTCTCCTTGCAGTCTAAAAGTCAACCTCAAACATTGAGCCGTGTGCTTTATTACATTTTTATGTGTAGGTGCCTTGGATTGATTGGGCAGTTTCGCCCGAAGAATTTTCTGTATGCCCTTGGAGCAGGAATTCATAAAGCTGATTGGAAGAAATTTGATAGACATAAAGCTGCAAGTGTTGCCAAGCAATTCTTCGAAAAGTCACTTTCTTCGATTGGTCTATGCTCACAGCTACGGCTGGGTTCTACTTCCTTACATGTGAGCTCGGAGAAGCACGGTGAGAAGAAGAGACGCAGCAAGACCATCCTCATGCGTAAGGCAAGGGCAAACACCATCGATATTCCTTGAACTAGTATCACTTACTAGTTTATCCTTCATTTTAGCCCCTGTTATCTCATCATCTTTCTCTTCATAAATAGGCTATTCACCAGGGCAGGGGGTTTGACTGGTTGATTCAAGATACTGCTACTTCTCTCCCCATCCCTTGAGTAGAATGATGCCTTAAAAGCAGAGATTGGGGTTATGAATGCAATTTTGTGAAGAGGCTTGTAGTTCAATAGTAATTAGTATGGTTTACCATAGTACATGTTTTTTGTAAGAAAAAGTATCTGAGGCAAATTGATACTGAAGGACAATTTGTGTATCTAAGTTCATCGCATGACAGGTGTCTGTATGAAGTTAAATCTAGCAAAAAGGTAGGTGTCCACGAACCTCTATTCGACAAGCGGATGATGTTGTAGGTAGCATCTAACCTGGGCCTAGCTGGTTTTTACCTAAAATTTAGGCTACCTCCATCCCAAAGAAGAGGTACGCTTTCTCCTTTACTTTGTCCCAAATGAAGAGGTACATTTCCCTATCGGGAAACTTAATTTAGCGCAATGACTATAATACCCTATTAGCTTGTGGATAAGAATTGACATGTCCAAGATACCCAAGCAAGTTGAGATTTTTGGCACGTAATGGTATTGGTTTATGCTACAAAACAAGCAAAATAGGCTTTTTAAATCAAACTTCTTTTGCTTATTCGGACAACTAGTTAGGAAATCTCATTGATAGCCTTTACGTGTGTCCTAGCCCATCGAAGTGCTAAATTCCCCTCAAGTGTTTGTCTATTTCGTTTAGCTTTTCTCGAATTAGCCTTCGCTATTTCAAGAGTTTTCTGAGCGTCGTCAGGTTATGTAGATTCAAAAGGCATTTCTTTTTCTGGAGGAGGAAGATATTATTCTTGGGTGAGAATGGGCTCATTTGAGCACATTCAGAAGTTACCGAAAAGGTTCATTATATTAATTTTTTTTTTGTGGCCCAAGTTTGTTTTTTACTTGTTCGGGCCAGCTGGTGATTCATGCTTCAGAATAAGGCAGCTTAAGTTGAGTGTTGAGGATTATCTGTTTTGAAATTTTTTCGTATTTACGGATGACTTGAAACGGGATATAAGTTCACTTTTTTAATTTAGGTGAGAAAATGTTACTTCATAAGGTTGGGTCCTGGAGCTCAGTTTTTTATAATAATGCAGGATATAAATTAGATTCAATAGCCGGCATTCATCATGTCGATTAAGGGATGTGTATTTACATACTGATTTTGCATGTTAATTATTCGCCTTAATTCACTCAGGTGTGCAGCCACCTTGCACCGAGCGGCTCTGTTTAATAAGGGCTTTTATTTACCAAGTCGGTTTTTAGCTTCGCTTTTGTTTTCATTTCTCTCTCTCTCTCTCTCTGTGGTTCTATCAATTCAAAGTAAACCCACAACCAAACCAAAAACCTACTTACCAAGCGTTACCTGACTCCAGCTGTATATAGGGTGTTGGATTGTATTTACTGTGATTAGAGTGTCCAAATCTAAGGAAGGTTTGCAAGTTCGGTGTTCTTTTTGTTGGTGCAATCCAATGATTACTTAGTCTCAAATAACCTGATTTCATATGAGGTCTACTGCCTACTGATGCACTCCAAGGATTAATTTATTTTCAGGATTAGGAATCTACACTATCAGTTGTGATATTTTTCTGCTTGAAGGAGGGCACAGTTTGCCAGCAGTTGCAGGGAATGAAATTTGTTTCCTAACTCATTCTCAGGCTTTCAGTATTCGGAAGGAGCAAACAAAAGGGTATTAGGAATGCTTAAGTAAGATGATACAGTCAAAACTGAGTAATAAAACTGCACTTGTCCTTAATAAGCTCAACACGAATGACAGACCACAAGCATGGAGACCCTACAAGCAGATCTCTCCAGATTGGTGTGTGTTGTATACGAGTTCTTTTGAAACGCATGATCACATGTTCTTGCACTGTGACTGTAAGGTAGCTTAATTATGGAATATTTTTGGGTTGGTGGGAGAGGCCTGGGTTAGTCTGCAGGCCATTTCGTCCTTTCTTCTAACCCGAGTCACTGGGTTTGGGAAAGGTTAGGATGCCACAGTTCTATGGAATTGTGGGATTTTTGCTGTTTTATGGAGGTCGTATTTGGACTGAGGAATTTCAGGATTTTCAGAGCTCATGACTTGCCTTTGCATCTTTTTTGGAGACGAGTTAGTATAACTTCTCTTTGGGCTTCAGCTAAGGGTGCTTTCGGTGATACATCTATATCTGATTTTCAGCAAGATTGGAGTATGGCTGTGGTTCTTTGATCTTATTTTATTTTATTTTTTATTTTGACTTGTTTTATATAGAGCTGGTTTTTTTCCACATCTTTCTTTTTTTTCTTTTCTTTCTTTCAATGGATGTCTCATCCATTGCATTGTACTGTCTTCTCTTTGTATCTATAAATTTCATTTTTCAATCACACGCAAAAAAAAATAAACAAGCAAACAAAAAAACAAAAAAACTACACTTTTGGTGATGTTGGTATGTCTATGCGGCCAGGATCTTCTTTATCCTCCTTAAATTTTGCATTATGCTGATGAGTTGATAATAGTTTCTACTTTCCGTCCGTTGTTTAGATTGAATTATGTTGTGTACAGATTGAATGTCTGGTGTCTGATGAGAAGATAATCTTTTCTCCTTTACTTCCATTGTTATTTAGATTGGGTTAAGTTGTCTACAGGTTGACTTGTCATAGATCACTGGTGAAGTGTTTCGCTCAAATTTCAGTCTTAAAGATACTTGTTACTTTTTCTGAAATTGTTAGTTTCTGTATGAAATGTATTTTTTGTGCTTCCAGTTAATGTGCAAGATGGTCATTGCTCTTATCATTTCTTTGTTTCTTTGCAGCTTAATGAGCATGACATCACCTTGGAAGCGGCATGGCCCGAGCTATTTGTAGACCATAATGGAAAGTATTGGGATGTGCCTGAGTCAATATCCTTCGATTGTTCTTCCGTTCTTTACGATTCCGGATTTCGGTATCGCTTTGGTTTCCATAAAAATGGTGGCCATCCTGAGGCTGCTGATTCTGTTAATGGCGAGACTCCTTCATCTCTGATGCCAGGATCATGTGCGAAAGCTGCCTTATCTTATGAGAAGAGTAGGGACTTTTGGAGGCTGGAGAAGAACAAAGTCCGGGAATGGGAAAGATTGGAACACGAAGTACTTGAGTATATGGGGCGAGGATACGATGTTCGTCTTAGTGAACCTCATGCATCAATATCTGGAATAATTGGTAAGCTTGCAGCCTTACAAATTGCTTATTTGTCTGATGAGTTAAATCCTTGCTTAATGGTTATATCAATTTATTGTCTGTTTTTACTTTGTTATTTAACATTCCAAAGAAAACCACGACATGCTCTTCGTCGGCTCAATATTTGGTGCTTTTCACCATAATTTGTTGATTCATGTTTTGGTCAGTGAGGTCTGTGAATTTTGTAGGTGAGCTTTCATCAAAGTGCGCTGGCAAAACATGGTTCGCGAGGTTTATGAGTTTTGTTGTCTAGGTTTGTAATCATTTTGGCCTTACATGTTCTCCACGAAGTTTACCAACATGATTAAAAGCTGGGGTATTTTGGACATAAAATGTGGACATGGCTAATTGCCTATTACAAGAGACACAAAAGAACCTCGACTTCTTGTGGTTTCATATTGTTGTTCTTTACTTCTCTGAAATTCGCTGCATTAAAAAGCTATGGTGATTTTGCTATTATTTATCAAACTTACTTGGCTAAGTGGTACTTCCTCCGTCCCATAATTTTACTCTATTCTAAAAAGTCAACATAAAATTTTACTACATTATTATTCAAAATATTTCATCATGTTTTAGATTCTATCAATAACAATTTCCATAAATTTGAAAAATAATAATATATACTTTGATCCCCAAAATGATATTGATTTCTTAGTAAAATTTAAACCAATTGTTCAAGAAAATTATATTGGATACAATGTTGAAATTCTTAATTTCTTGTCAGTCAAAAACATCAAAAAAACAACACTCACTCTATTCTAAAATTCGTAGTACCTTAAAAAAAAATCGTAGTAAATTGCATCATTTATTCTTATAACCAACCTTTATTTACTCTCCCCCCCCCCCTCCCTTAGTCCCTTGTCTATTGACCATCATCTTATTCTTAAAGCACACACAACTTTTGAAAATTTTATGCTGTATTTCACAATTTCCATAATTAATGTTACTTCTGGAACTTTATGCTACTCAGTAGGAAACTCAACTTGACACGAAGTAACTAGTTCTTGTTTAGTGGGGTCAGCAACCTTTGCTGAAGTTGGACAACAAACTTGAAGAGATGGGCGGCTACCTTGTCCTTAAGGCAGAGGCCAGCTTTGATCCAAAGATGGCTGCCTATGCAAACCTATAAATTAACCTACCTTTTTAGTATAAGCCTAAGTAAGAATTATTGTTCATGGAACAGACCACGCTTAGATAATGTATGAGATTCATAAAGAAGCATTATGAATTGTAGTCAAGTAGATCAGTAAGCTTTTAGCCATGCATCTAACAATCAAACTCTTTGGTACTTCTGTGATGAGAAACTGCGGGAGGAAAATATAGAAAAGAATAGACTTCTAGACACTGTTTAGGAGTAAATCTCTCATTTTCCATCTAAGAGACTTACAAAAGCTTTTTGCATGTATATTAACCATGGGAGAAAGTATAGGAAGAAAAAAAATAGACTTCTAGAGACATTTTAGGAGTAAATCTCTCATTTTCCAAGTAAAAGATTATAGAAACTTTTTCCGTCAAGGGGATCCAATGTCTCCTTCCCCTTTCACGCTAGTTGTGGATGTTCTCAATAGGTTGTTATTGAGGAGTGAAGAGCGGGGTGTTCTATAGGGCTGCATAAGAAATGACGGTATGAGGCTCTTTCATCTTTAATATGCTGATGATACCATGCTTTTTTTGTCCGAGGGGCGTGGTAGATTTGCTAATGTCCTAACAGTTCTTCAAATTTTCAAGATTGTGTCCAGGCTTAAGATAAATTTATCCAATTGTGATTTAGCAGGCGTTAATACTGATTCTTCAACTTTGAGTTCGTATGCTAATCTTTTGGGCTGTTTTGTTATGAATTGTTCTTTTTCCTACCTTGGTTTTCCTTTAGGTGGGAATCCTAGGGCGACTAAGTTTTGCGATCCGGCTATTGACAAGGTGTCTAAGAGGTTAGCTAGCTGGAAGGGTACTTATTTCTCTTTAGGGAGAGAGTTACCCTCGTTGAGTCGTGTCTGTCTAGTATTCCATCATTTATTTGTCTCTGTTTAGCTTACCCTCGAGAGTGGTGGACCCTTGAGAAGGGATAATGCATCGGTTTTGTGGTGTGGGTCCGGAGAGGAGAGGAAGTCCCATTTAGTGGCTTGGAAGAAAGTTAGTAGGCGTAAAGATGAGGGGGGATTATGGATAGGGAACTTGGTTATCAAGAACATTTCTTGGTTAGTAAAAGGTTATGGCGTGTTCCGCTGGAGCATGATTTTTTATGGCATAAGAGTTATTCGGAGTAAGTATGGTGTTAACCAAGGTAGGATGCATCTATGACTCTTTCTATCATGTATACAGCCCTGGAAGTTCATCTCGAGTTGTCTACTCTTTTCTACCCTCGTGTTTGTTTATGAGGTTGGGAGGGAGAATCGAATCCAGTTTTGGGAGGATGTTTTGATATGAGAATTTCCTCTTGAAGTCTATTTTTCATGATTATTTCGGCGTTCCAGTTTTCATAACAACCCTATTGCTACTTTTTTTGTTCGGGAGGGGTCTAGATTACGTGAGATTTTTATTTTGTCAGGAATCTCAATGATTGAGAATCGATATGCAGATTTACAGCTTTAATTGTCTTATTTTCGTACTTCAGATCTTCAATCCACCGACGAATTTGGTTTCGTGATTTCTGTGAAGTCTACTAATACGTCTACATTTACAAATTGACTTTCCTCTTTACCGCTTTATTTGGAAGTCCTAGGTTTCTTTTAAATACAAAGTCTTTGCTTAAGCGGTGGTTAGTGGTTAGTGGTTATTGGTCGTTTGAACACTAATGATTTTCGAAATTGTATCTCTCCTCATGTGTGTGTTATGTGTATGAGAGCTAGTAAGTCTCGTGAGCATTTGTTTATGCATTGCACTATGGCTCGGAGCCTTTGGGGAAGGTTGTTTGGGGTAGCGGGTGTGATCTGCATTATGTCTTGCGGTGTGGAGGAGTTATTTACGATTAGTCATTTGGGCTTTAGTCGTTCGAGGGAGGCTTCTTTGTGTGGGGTTGTGCAATTTTCTGTCAATAGTGTAACATCTTGATCGAGAGGAATTCTCGGATTTTCATAAATCGAGATTATTGTTTTTCATGTTATGAGAGAAGATTACGGTGCGGTCTTTTTTTTGGGCTAGGAGTTTTGATGCTTTTCAGGGTTTGTCTTTGAGAGATTTGGCTAGAGATTGGAAAGCTGGTATTGTGTAGTTCGAGTATTTGTGGTGTTTTTGGTTTTTTGGGTGGATTTCTCGTCCGCCTCCGTTGTACATTCTTTCTCTTTTAATGATATTCTTCTTCTATCCTGAAAAGAAGAAACTTTTTGCGTGTAAATTGTTAATGCAACTAATTATGTAGCCCCTATGTTTTCACTTCTACTTTAACGAATTCCTAGAACCTTGGAACAAAATACTTAATATCTATAGTATATGGCCGATCATATACTCTCATACTAATTATCTACTTTTTGCGTGTAAATTTATATGGATCTAAATTTTTTCTCACACAATCACACAACTCTCTCTCTCTCTCTCTCCTACCTTTTCACTTTAATCATTATATCATCTCATCTCATATCACAAAAATCAACTTCCCGACCATTAGTTTTAATCATTTAGACTCTTTAAGATTTAAATGAATATAAATATTATTAAGATTAATATATTTTCTCTACTATGAAGTTTCTATGTTTTTCCATCCTAATCTTTGAAATTCCTAATACTCTAGTTAGTATCTACCTACTTAGAATATTTAAGATTTTAAGTTAGGAGACGTATAGGAGATTACTGAAAATTAGGAGGAAATTTTGTAATTATCTTTGTATATACCACCGAATAGAAAAAGAGATGACCGATCCCTGTGGAGGACTCCTAGAGGCTCGAAACACTACTTAGATTTCCCATTCACCATGACATAAAATGAAGCGGAAGAAAGTCGCGCATGTATCCATCCACGCCATCCAGACCCAAACCCTCTTTTTATCCATCACATGATCTAGAAACCGTCTAACCCGATCATAAGCCTTCTCAAGACTTGGTAGAAGCAAAAAACCTTTCCTACTCATATTTTGGAGGTCATCAACAACCTCATTAGCTACTAACACAACATCAATTAGTTGACGACCCCTAACAAAGGCACAATATCCCTTTGAGATAGTATCTACGGGATCTCTCCAAGTTTACGAGAAAGAACCTTCATAATGATCTTATAAACTCTAATGACGACGCTAATCAGGTGGAAATCCTTAATCTTAATGACATGTCCTTAGGAATGAGAGTGATAAATGTGGAGTTGATACTCTCACACACAACCCCTTCAGCCAAAAAATCATCCAATACCGTCATAACTCATAACCCTTTACAAGGTCCTTACAAGTGTGGAAAAAAGCAATAGTAAAACCATCTGGACTCGATGCTTTATCCCTCGCAACATCAAACCCGCTTTCGTCTCAGAAATAAGACTTCACTCTAAAGCTAAATCATCAATCGATTCTCTCTACAAAGTTATGTAAAAACTTATAATCTCTTCGGCGATACTGCAAGATAATCAACAACCGACCCATTGCCACCCTAGTAAATAGCAACGAGAATAATTTCTAAATAAAAGTAAAATGAGATTAATAATAATTTCTAAATAAAAATAGGAAATTGAGGATTTATAATAACAATGATTCATAGGGGTGTAAGTCCAAACCGCTCAAACCAACGATCGAACCGGACCAAAGAAAACCGATGGGTTTGGTTTGGTCTCGGTCAACGACGGTTCGGTTACGGTTCGAAAAATTCCCAAACCGCACGGTTCGGTTCGGTTTGCGGTTTCGACCCTTCAAACCAAACCGAACCGATATATAATGTATATGTATATTTTCATATAAATCCCTCATATTGTCTATATATTTATATATATCCCTTTTAATTTTATTATAAAATTGAATAATAATTATATTCTAACTTAAACTTAATTGTATTATGACGAACTTATAAATTTTATAATTTTTAAGTTGTATTTTGCTATATATTATGTAAACAAACAACATAATTGCGTTATTTTTTAATTTTTATTATGAACATATGCAATTAATGTTAAATTTTTATTATATATTTTTTGTTATAAATTTTATGTTATATTTAGTCTATTTTTTTGCAAAATGACGTGATTTTTTCTAAACCGATAAATCGAACCAAACTAAATCGCGATTTATCGGTTCGGTTTGGTTTGGTTTTTTAGTTTCACGGTTCGATTTATGTTTGAAATTTTCCAAACCGATAGGATACGGTTCGGCTTGCGGTTTATACCTCAAACCGAAACGTTGCACCCCTAGTCGTCAAGGCCGATCAATACAAAGATCATCCCTCCGAGCGAGCCCTAAAGCTTTCCAACCGGAGGTTCGCTCCGATACCATCTGTAATGATCCGAACCCGAAAATTCGGTCTGCTACCTCTTCTGCTAACTGACTCATATCTAATATCGCATTTTGGATCAACGATCCATCACAAACAATACAAAAGTTCATGAATAATTTGATGTTAAATGAATAATAGGGAACTAGTAATAAACTGTACGAAATTTCCATCACATCGGAGTGGAGTTACAGTATCAATCGTAATCAACAAATACGATATACAAAATGTGATCATTTGGTTTAAAATCAATCTCTGATTTCATAGTGAATTCGAAACTTTTTGAAATACGATTGATGAGGTTCATAATATTTTTATATCAAAAATATTCAAATGGACATTTACGTAGGGACAATATTAATTAATGTCCTTAAAGTTCGCTATGTATCAGTTATGAGTTCGGATCTTCTGTTTCATTTTTTGTTTCATTATCTGTCTCATCTTTTAAAACTTTATCCTAACCGTTTAAAAAATGATCCTAAATTTTTAAATTTTAAATAATAAGATATGTATCAATATTTAAAAGATGTAGAATATGAGATAGGACATTAAATAGGACAGAAAATTCCAATTCTTCCGTTTCAGATAAATTTAGTATTTAGTACCCACATGTGACAGAAGTAGTTTGGCCGCAATGCATTATTTCCTGCATTTTGGTTAAAATGGAGAGGTTTAAGGAAAAAGACTTGGGTCATTAGAAGAAGTTAATTGATAACGCAGAATGATTAGTCAAGCTGAAAGAGAAAAAAAACACTTAAATTAAGGGATCCCAAGTCACGGGCAATTTTGCTAAATCAGAAGTACCTGATTGAAAGGAAAAGAATTTGTTAGGTTTTTGGTTAGTAGTAGTTGTTAACGATGCGTTGATGAAATTTGCTCCTGAAATTTTCACCTAAGTTTTTTTGTTGCAATGGAAAAAAAGGACAAGGGCAGTTTTGCAAATCCAGAAATATTACAAGGATTTTTTGAAACAAAAATGCTAAATATACGGCCACTGATCAACCAAATTCAACCACATGCTTTACGAATTTGTACCTTAATAATAAGATACAAATTCGTAAAATATGTAATTGATTTTCGATTGATTAGTGGCGGTACATATAGCACGTCTCTTTTTTAAATCGTCTCAATGTTTATTGATATATGCAAAATTTCCCACAGGAGCTATAGCTAATTTTTTTCTTTTATATATAAAACTTATTATATGCTTTTAAACACGCCTACTCCTATTTTGTTAAAACCCATAAATCAGAAAGAAATAATGAAAAATAAAAAAGGCACCATAAACCAAAATAAGTAACCAATAATCTAGTATTCCAATTACCAAGTATTACTTGTTCTAACATTTTGTTGTATTTTCGTTAATTTATCGTATGTTACTTATTTTTTTGTATTTTACGACCCTTTTATATCTTATAATATTTTTATTGTATTTTAGTTGATTTTTTTTAAAATTATTTTTTATTGGATCTTTATTTTATAAAATACAAAAATATAACCAACGTACAACAAAAATGTACTAAGATACAAACAGTGCTCATAATTTGTAAAAAAAAAAAATTGTAGCGGAATAAATCCCCTTTTCTCCAAACATTTTCATAGCACAGAACCATTTCTACGTGTTGACCATAACTCTAAACAAAATTTGATTAGAATTAGAAGCATAATTACCAAACTATCAAAGATTTAAATCGATACTCAGTTCATTTTCGTTTTGCTCAAAAATTTTATTATTTTATGTTGAAATACTTCATTTCAAAAAAATTGAGCGTACATTTTTATTTTTCCTCAATTTGTTCTCTTTCATAATGAAAATATGATACGCTCGTATATATTAGAAAATAATTATGATTTTAGTATAATCCGGACAAAGCATAAAATAGAAAATATATATATATATATATATAATTAATAAGTTAACTTTGAAACGCTAATATGTAATCTCAAATGAATTTTGGTTTAAGGGGGAACCAAGGGGTGGTTCAGTGGTAGAGCTGTGCTTTACAATATGTAATGTCACAGGTTCGATCCTTCCCATGCTCCCTTGGGACCAAAAAAAAAAATTTGGTTTAAGAACATATTGATTCACATCGTCTAAATAAGCGTTACCAAATTACACTATCATTGCACAGCGAATAAAATATTGTAATTATACAATACAACCAAGTCAGGCTGCAGCCATGGCCCATGAGCCAAGTGCAATTGGGCCATGATTCGGAAAAGGTCACACATCCTGGCTTTGGCCCAAATTTCCCGTCGTTGCTGGGACTAGGAGAAGTCCAAACGAAGTAGGCTGTTCCCAAGTTCTAATTACGAGTAATATTAAATTTACGATCTATTTTAATGAGAATTGTTTTTTTTTTTTTAAATAAATAACTAGATACGCACACAAATTGTACACACACTACGGTTGGTATACCGTGTGCCTAGGCACACGATGTGTTAGGTGTGCCCAAATGTACATAACTATAATAAATTATGTACATAATGTAGGGGTGTTAGTCCAAACCGCCCAAACCGACGACCGAACCGAACCAAACCAAACCGATGAGTTTGGTTTGGTTTCGGCCGACGACGGTTCGGTTACGGTTCGAGAAATTTTCAAACCGCACGGTTCGGTTCGGTTTGCGGTTTCGACACCTCAAACCAAACCAAACCAAACCGATATCTAATGTATATG
>JAOTQG010063732.1:0-14366 GCA_025631175.1 Iris virginica
AAGAGCATGGAGGAACACTCCTCATGGTCTCCCCCTTCTGTGGTCACCCCCAATCTTCCTTCCATCATTGGTGGCCAGAGCGTGGGCTATGATGTTGCTTTTACTCTCCTTCCTGAGGCCGCCACTGAGGCTTCCCCCGAGGCTCCTCAAAAGGCCGCTACTATTACCCCTCCCCATATCGAAGATGATCCCATGCCTAAGGAGGGGGCAGTTGGGGAAGAGGTCGTGGAACAAACATGACCATATTTGCGCATTGACTCTTCTTCCCCAGGCCGTATCGGTAGTTGGTCATACTCTGAAACTGAAGCTAAAATCTCCAATAGACCCTTCAGAGTATGGGGGCTTCTTAGTGGTGCGACGCCTTTTCCTTGCAGTCTCTTGGGCGGTGTGGCACCCACAATGGACTTTGAATAGGGCCCTTATCCTTTCTTGTGGATTTTGTCAGCCTTTAGTAGAAGCTCATCATGTTTAGACTAGCTTTGTTGTGAGTAGGCCGCCAGTTAAGGCTCTTTTGTATGTAGACATCCCATCCCTTTGATCCCTAGGTTGTAAAGGATTTTGTATGATGAATGGAATGGGCTTTTGACCGTACTTTGACTTGTTTTGTTTTTTATTTTGCTAATAAAACTTGCTTGTTTTGTTGAAGTACAACGTGGTTGTCCCCCTTTTAGCAAAGTATTTCAAAACAAGTTTGGAGTTATCCCCCAGTTTTTCAAAGGTATTTGGGCGACCGAAGTGCCCGCCTTTTCAAACTTGGGTGTCCTCTTTTTTGGCCGTCTTAAAGCCTTTAGCTTTAATGGTGGTCATATGGAATGACCTTGCTTGGTTCTTAACCACTTTGTGATAGTACTAAGCTTTGGAATGACCTTGTACCTGACAAGGGACTTTTTTCCTAGCATTTGATACTTTGTTGAAGTATTTGGCCAGGGCGACCTTGTGCTTGACAAGGGACCCTTTTTTCCAACACTTGATACTTCCTGGAAGTATCTTGGTTGGGGCGACCTTGTGCTTGACAAGAGACCTTTTTTCCAACACTTGATACTTCGTTGAAGTATCTTGGTTGGGGCGACCTAGTGCTTGACAAGGGACCTTTTTTCCAACACTTGATACTTCGTGGAAGTATTTGGTCAGGGCGACTTTGTGCTTGACAAGGGACCTTTTTTTCAACACTTGATACTTCGTGGAAGTATCTTGGTTGGGGCGACCTTGTGCTTGACAAGGGACATTTTTTCCAACACTTGATACTTCGTGAAAGTATCTTGGTTGGGGCGACCTTGTTTCCAATCTCGTAGAGATTGATTCCTTAAATGACCTTGCACTTAGCAAGGAGCCTTTTTGGAATAAACATATTTGAAGAATCATAATTTTTTATTGATATCATAGACTGAGTTACAAATAATGAAAAAATTACATGTTTTCCCTAGCCTATCTGTGGAATACTCTAAGATGGTTGACATGCCAGTAATGAGGTTCAACCCGCCCTTGCTCGTCCGCAATTCTGTAAGTTTTCAGTCTGATTTCTTCAATGACTTTGTAGGGTCCTTCCCAGTTTGGGGAGAGTTTCTTTTGGTTGGTCGCCCTACTGGTTCCTTCAATTTTTTTGAGTACCCAATCACCAACTTGAGGGATTCTTCTTTTGGATAGCCTTTTATCATGATACTGCTTTGTCTTTTGCTTGTAGTTGATCATAGCGATCACGGTCGTTAATTTCCCCAGTCAGTCGCTAAACAGATTGATATACTTCCTATTTGTAGTAGTGATTGAATGTATTTGGCCGGCTAATAATCTAATAAATTAACATGCCAATAAATATTTTATATTGATCTGGGTTGGAGAAATTGTTATCCTTGTTGATAACTAAATTGTGATGTAATCTTTATCGTTTGCTAAAATTAATTTTATTCAACACTTCACTTACAAGTATCATTTCAAGATGATCAGTGAGATGCATGTACAGGGGATAAAAAGGATTTCAATTGGATGGAGATATGCAAAAATGTCATAGACACCCCCTCATTTCATCATTGTTTGGATCATCGTAGAAAACTTCATTCGTTCTCCATATTCAAATATAGACATCTTAAAATATCATAATGTAAAATTAGGAAAGAAGTAAAGAAAAATTAATAGGATGGAAATAAATTGAGATAAAAGAATTTAATGAATCAAGAGCCGTAGCTCCTTATATTTCATTATCACATACTCCCTCCGTTCCAGAATAGTGGTCTTTTTAAACTTTTGCACATATATTAAGAAATAATTTATATTGACAATTTTACCCTCAGTAAATCGTCTCTCTGTATTAATGAGAGAAGAGATAAAGTGTAATTAATGATTATTAGTAGTTGAGAAAGTAAGAGGGTAGTTTAGGAAAATATGTGTAAAAACTTTCTAGATATTCTAAATAGATAACTATTTTGAAACAAATTTTAACTTTTAAAAAAATTACTATTATGGAACGGAGGGAGTAATTCACATTACATATTTATATTTTATGCAGGAAAAAAACTACCTCCTAACTGCCACAATAAAACTGGTTTCTAACCGTTGTAAACTAAACTAATTGCACACCCTTCCCTTGGACTTTCCTTTATCTACACATGCCTTCCTTGTACTAGTTTTGCATCATTGAACATTATCTTCATCATATTTAAAATTCACATAAAAAGTAAGATTGTTATTTTGGAAATTAAAGATATATTAATTTTTTAAAGGAAAATAAATAAATTTATTTTATGTATTAATTCCATCTAATCACATTTTGATTTCTATAACGTTCCCAAAGCAAATTCGAGAAATGACAGTTTCCCGATGCCCATTAATTATGTAACCCAACCAACCTCAAATGGAGATTCGTAGTAGTTCGGACTCCCTCCTCGAGACAGAAAAAAGATTTTGGATTAAAAAAAACGAAGAAAATGAATCATTGGATAAAAAATTAAAGAAATAAAAAGGATTTGCTTTTTAAGCTTTGACTCATCTATTCAGATGCTGAGATGGCCCAGTTCCTAATTTTCTACTACTCTCTCCGGTACTCCCCTCTCCACACACACACACACACACATCCTTTTCTTCTTCTTCTTCTTCTCTATCTCTCTTTCCAAATTTGCCATCAACAGGCATCATGAGATCAACCACATGCCATGAGGATTGAGGAGAGCTCCCTCCCTTTTCACTGTGCTTCTCATTTTCACTCTCAAAGCAATCCCCTCTACTTCACTCCAATTCAGGTGTTCTTTCTTTCTCTCTCTGGTTTCCCTTTGATTAATTTACTTTTGTTTTTTTGGCATCTGGGCCATTTTCTGATTAATGGATCTGTGTGTGTTAGTCATATATAGTCGTGATTCATTCATCAAGATCTTATTTTTACTGATGAATTAGATTCCTTATTGGATTCTATCTGGGAGCTGCATTTGTCAAGGAGCTGACTTCGTCTGTTTGTCATAGATATCTTGGCGCTTTTTGGTGGTCCTTGAATCCTTTTGCACTTCTGCTCAACCCTTCCCCCCCCCCCCCTCTCCCCTCCTGCAATTAGTTTTCTTTTTTCATGCCTCTTTTTGGTGGAAAGCTTGCTGCTCCTCGAGTTGTCCAATTCACTCCAGGTTGTAGTTAAAACTTTTGTTAGTTTATCTCTGAATCAGGTCTTGCATGCAGTTCCCCTCTTGATTTTTACTCTGCCAGCTTAAATTTTGATATTCTCTTATATTCATTGTTGTATTCTTGATTATGCTGCAATTTGTTAAGTACATCTATGGCTTTTGATTAAAGCCTTAGTTTTCTTGTTTTTGTATCCTTGCTTTTTATTCTGGTTTGGTTTTAATGCATTACCACGTTTATTGACTTTTCAATCTGCATATTCCTTTTTTTTTACTTATATTTATAAATTCTGACTCCTTAAGTTTGGGGGTTTTGTTCTTCAAGTTTTTCAAGCATGATAATTTTGATCGTCACTTTACTTGCTATCTGCTCAGTCTTATAATTGATCAAATATTTGTTTTTCCAGAGTTCAAGAAGATTACAAGTTCGGCTGTTGATCGAATTCGTATGATTTGTAAGATGGTTTCTGAATTGTGTCTCTATTGACCCTTAGTCTCCAAATCTCTCTCTCTCTCTCTCTCTCCCTCCCCCACTCCCCCCTACGATGGCCTCAAAAGCTGGTTCTGTGTCCACCTCAGAGAAAATCTCGTCAAAGCAAATTGTTGCAGAAGCTTCTGAAACTAAACTCTCAAGTTCAAATCATACTGATGCTTCAGATTCATTTAATACTGAAGCTGAGCTTCTATCAAACATCTCCAGCGCCGGAATAAATGGCGCTAGCAGCTCATGTGATGTATCCGTTGATAGAGAAAAGAAAACATCTGAGCATGGAAGTGTGAAAAATAGTTCAGTTTCCGCTAAAGTCAGCAATGGGAATAGCAGCCTTGCCAAAAGTAGTGGGAGTGCTAAGATTAGTGATCGCTCCGAATTTGTCGAGAGTGGTAAGAGTAGCTTGTGCAGGGAAAGCACAAGCAGTGACGTGAGTGATGAGAGCACATGTAGTAGCTTTAGTAGCAATATTAGCAAGCCACATAAATCAAATGATACGAGATGGGAAGCCATGCAAACTATTCGAGCAAAAGATGGGGCATTGGGTTTGAATCATTTTAGGTTGCTGAAGAGATTAGGCTGCGGGGATATTGGGAGTGTGTACTTGGCAGAGTTGAGCGGTACTAAATCCTACTTTGCAATGAAAGTTATGGACAAAGCATCTCTAGCTAGCCGTAAGAAGCTTCTCCGGGCTCAGACTGAGAGAGAGATTTTGCAATCTCTTGATCATCCATTTCTTCCAACTCTATACTCACATTTCGATACGGATAAGTTTTCATGTTTGGTGATGGAGTTCTGCCCTGGAGGAGACTTGCACACTCTCAGGCAAAGACAACCCGGGAAATATTTTTCTGAACAAGCTGTCAAGTAAGTCTTCTAATTCATTTCCTGTTTTACCTATATTTACTATTTAGTTGACAGTGCTATTCAATTCGGCTGCACTGTTATGAAACTTTTTGACTGTCTGTATGCAAAAAGCATTACCTGTCCAATGCAATCAGCTTAACAGCACATTCATGGATGTGAGTTAGCTTGTTTGTCGTATGATCTTGCAATGGACTAAAATGGCAAAAAAGAGTATACGTAGTCCATTGGAAGTAACAAAAACTGATCTGAGTTTGCTGTTCTCATGTAAAATTGCAAGGGTCAATATGTGGAAGTTAATTATTTCTAGTTTCTGACTATAAATTCCTCTATAACTGTTGTCCTTGCTTGCATACTGACATGCAATGTTAAGTTAAAATGATTAGTTGGCCTAGCACTTATGAAGTTATGATTGCCAAATAAGTTAATTAATGTATGACTAAAAAATTGCATATCTGCCGATAAACTGTCATGCGTGCCTAGTCTATGAGTTTTCTCGTATAAGACAAGATCCGGAAAAAGTTATATGGGGGACAGAATACCCCCTTTATGGAATCTCTAGCTATGTTAGTATTTGTTTCCGTTTACGGAATCTCTAGCTATGTGTGGGGATGGAAGACCAGATAAATCTTGTTTCAACTGTTTCTTTGTATGTAGATCAGTGTTGTTAGGTTTGTTTTGCTTGCTATATTTGGCTTTGTGAAGCTTCGTGTGTAACTTTCTATGTGTAACTTTCTATTTTAATTAATAATTACTTGTTCCTGAGCATAAAAAAAGAAGATAAAAGACATAATCTTCGACATATGTACATATCAAACCATTTAGTTCTCTGAGACAAGAAATAGGTCCTTCTTAGTTCACATATGTTAAATTGCATCGTCTCATTCACTATTCTTGACCTAAGTCACCAGAAACCACTATTTCCATATGAAATGGCATTTTAGAATAAGAATTCATGTAATTGACCCCAGCAATGAGGACAAAGGTTGAGTTGAGTTTTAAGTGTGAGCATTCTTGTCGAAGGTCATAATTGGAAGTTAAGTGTTCCAACCTATTCATTCTCCTATAGCTGAATTACTCTCTTGCATGTTTTACAGCCAACACTAGAATCTGTACTTAGCGTGTGAAGGCCAAATAAGTTAATTTATGTATAACAAGATGTTTTACGTTTGTCGATGAACGATCTTTCGTATGTAGCTTATGAAGTTTCCCACATACAAAATCTGAAGTTGGTAACTTTGGTAGAAACCTATCCCCATAAATGAAAGTTCTAGCTGTGTCAATATTCTTCTCTTTCAAATATAGACGCATCATTTTTACTCCATCTGTATAGAGGGAACCCTTGGAGTTTCTCTAATGGGAGATAGTCCTTATTACTTGCCATTTTTTATTACTGCACTTCCTCATTCAATATTCTTCCCTATTTACCAGACAACACTACTATCAAGTCTACCATAGCAAAATCCATTTTGGAGTTAAGGGTCCAAAATGTGGTACACCTTTTGGTTTGGAGCACAAAATTGCCCTCTTTTGCTTACCTTAAATATGGCTGCATAAGGAAACCCATGCCCAGTTCCGTGAGATTTAATTAGTGTACAACTGCTTGTGGTCGCAGTTGGAAGGGTGCAACTCAAATATTTGCACTCCATTTAACATATTATGTTAAGTGTTTAGCTTTCTTACGTTGAATACCAAGTGTAATAGAAATATATTATGATGTGTTCACGTTTATTAGCTTTCGTACGTTAATTTAAGTCATGTATGCACTTAGAGAAATATTTTTCAGTCTCTTACTTCCGATTGCAGATTTTACGTAGCAGAAGTCCTTCTTGCTATGGAATATCTGCACATGCTTGGAATTGTTTATCGCGACCTTAAGCCAGAAAATGTTCTTGTGAGGGAAGATGGCCACATAATGCTCTCTGACTTTGATTTGTCCCTTCGTTGTGCTGTTAGCCCTACTTTAGTCAAGTCCTCATCAATGGATTCTGATCCGCTTCGAAAGAATACTGTATATTGTGTCCAACCAGCTTGCATCGAGCCTTCCTGTATTCAGCCTGCATGTGTAGTCCCTACATCATGCTTCTCTCCTCGTTTCTTTTCTAGCAAGTCCAAGAAGGAAAGGAAACCCAAAAATGATATTGGTAACCAAGTTAGCCCCTTGCCGGAGCTCATGGCAGAACCAACTAGTGCTCGGTCAATGTCATTTGTTGGAACACACGAGTATTTGGCCCCCGAGATTATCAAAGGCGAAGGTCATGGAAGTGCTGTAGATTGGTGGACATTTGGAATCTTCCTCTATGAATTATTGTTTGGTAAAACTCCTTTTAAGGGATCTGGAAATCGAGCCACATTATTCAATGTTGTGGGCCAGCCTCTCCGATTTCCAGAATCACCTGTGGTCAGTTTTTCTGCAAGGGATCTTATTAGAGGTTTGCTCGTGAAAGAACCTCAGCATAGACTGGCATATAAACGAGGAGCAACTGAGATTAAGCAACATCCGTTCTTTGAAGGTGTGAATTGGGCGTTGATCCGCTGTGCTACCCCGCCAGAGGTACCGAAGCCAGTTGAGTTTGAGCGGATACCTGCTCCTAATGCATCAACGAGTGAGAAGTCAGCTGTACCTGCTGCTGCCCAGAATCAAAAGGGTTCTGATAATTACTTGGAGTTTGATTTCTTCTAGTGATGTTTAGTGTCCAAATGCATTTTATGTTTATTTGTGTTCAGAAATTACTAGGTGGGAGGGTGATTGAAATCTATATTGATCTTACGAGACTTGTGAGTGATTTATTGTTGTTTCCGCCTGTGACAAAGTTCAGAATGGATTCTGCGTTGCCATTCTATTGGGTCTCTGTCCATTTTCAGGCCAGAAAAGGATAGAACATCAGAAATGCAGACGGGATGAACATCTGATCTTTGGGTGGAAATCTCGTGGGCTACATGAATCTTCAACTCATAGATCGATGCACAGTTGTACATTTTCGTTATGTCTGTATTGTATAGAATGTTTTTCATTTCTAGAGAACTCGGCACCGATCAAAACATGTAATCTCTGAGTTAGCACAGATGTGTTGGAAATGGAATGGCATGTATGCATCGTGTGCTGTGGTAGCCTTTTTTTGTTTTTCCTTCCAATTTTCAGGTATAAAGGTTGACAACTTGACATATTCACTTCACTTCAGTAATGTATTGTATAAATTTATGTTCAATATATTTCACCCACAACATACAGTGAGTGAATTGTGGAAAAGATGAAAAGCTGTTGAGTGGAGTTGTGCGTCAGAGTGAGCAATGCTCTAGGATACAGCTTTGGGTTTAAAGCAGCCACAGGTGAAGGTATCGGTTATGTGATCCTGCAGTGGTGGTGGTGAAGGTCTTGGGCTGATGCGTGGAGACAGAGTGGGAGACTCAACTATCAGCTGGTCTTCAAATACTTCCTTCCCTTGGCAGATAACCTTGACCTCGCAGAAATCTGGTGCTTTCTGTAGTATCTGATCAACGGTTCCGCTTCCTCTCTTACTCCTCATTTTCCTGTCAGAGAAAGTCAGCAAAAAAAAGAGGGTCATTTTTGAAAGGTTGTAAATCGTTGCTTGATAGATGGGAAAGATAATTGTGTGTGTGTGTGTGTGTATGGAATATGGTTACCTTAGACTGGATTTTGAGGTACCTAACACCAACTTTCTAATGTTGAGGATGGGAATGAGGTCAAGTATTGCTTTGGCCTCCATGTCACTCTCAATAAGTATGGTCTCCACCCTAACCTGTTTCAAATGTTTTGGTATGCATCAATCTAAATTATATGACAAGTTTAGATTGATTGAGGCGGGGGCGGGGAGGAAGGGAACGGAGAAGAAATCAATCAACCGTGTCTGTATGTCTGTCTGTCTGTCGTGTTACATAATATATACCTTAGAAGCAGAACAGAGATCAAGGAACTTTTGAAGGAAATCTCTCCTCTTGATTCTTTCTTGGATCATGAAGCTCTCCTTCTGTTCTGGATTTGCTTGGCTAAGTGGAAGCTTTCCTACTGCATCACCGTTCGTTCAATCATCAACATTAATTAATGATCAGAAGTTGTAAGAAAATCAGGGTATGTTTAGTCGGGAGGTTTTAAGTTTGAATTTTTTTGGTTTTTTCTCTTTCATTTGTACCCAAAAAAAAAAAAAAAAAAAAAATATTTTATATATATCTAATTGATCCTATTTGGTTTTGTTTCTTTTTAAGGCCTGATTAAAGTTGAAGGAAAGAAGATTGAATTTTGAGGGATATATGTTTGATTCCGTGTTTTTGTCCATTTTAACTCTCTTTTTTGATTTTGATGATGATGAAGACTATTTACAATACTCATCTTACAACATTTTCGTTTATTTTATATGGTATGTTTAATAATTTTTTTTTAATATGTATTTAATAATTTGTAAACAAAATTTTTGATTTCACCTTCGCAAAAAGAAAAAGAAAAGAAAAAAAGAAAGAAAGAACTTTTGAATGTAAATTTAGTTTTAAAATAGTATATATTTGCAAATTTTAGGTTGCATTTGGATGGGTGATTTATTAATTTGGGTTTTGAGTTTTTGCAATAATTAAAGTAAAAAAAATAAAAAAAAATAAAAAAAAATAAAAAAAAATAAAAAAATTATGGGACCAATAAGCTGGGTAAAAGTCACCCCAGATAATACAATCTTACTTTTTTTTTCATTGGGTTTGAAAAGTTAACTTTTAGTCAGAATGTTAATCTAAGTTGACCAAAAACTATATCAATATTTGACATTTCATTGATTGTAAAACGTAACTGTTTGGGCCTTTGCCCAAAAGGCGTACTACTTCTAGACCACACAGCAAGATTACGTCGATCGATCCGTACTACTGAAATTCGAGGCTCAGCAGCCAGCCAAAGACTTGGACTTGGACTTTGACTTTGGTGTGTGAGTGTGTGTGTGGAGTCACTGGCGGGGGGAGAGAGAGAGAGAGAGAGCTTACAAGGGGTAGGGATGTGGCGCAGCTCCGGGAAGACATGAATGAGATAAACAACAGTTGTAGTAGTGGTAGTGGTGGTGGCGGAAGAAGAAGAAGAAGAAGGATGATGATGATCGCCGGCGCGGACGTTGGCAGGAGGAGGAGGATGAAGTGGTGGTGGTGGTACGATAATAAGGTTGTTGAGGGTCCAAAGGAGGGCATCCACGCTACTTTGATCGGCCGCCGTTGTCGTTGTTGTGGTTGGTCTCCAGACAGCAACGTAAACAACATGGTTCTCTCCGTTGGGACCCACTTCAAAAGAGAAGAGATCACTAGCAGTAGTGCTGCTGCTGCTGCTCTGATCATGATGATCAGTCTCATCGTAGCTAGTATTATTATATTTACAGTACTGATCATGATCTTCTTCTTTAACGGCCGGCGTCAATAACCTCCTCCCTCCCTCCCTCCCGATTGTTATTCCATAATTACTATCAATCTCGAACAAGTCCCCCGACTCCTCCTCCTCTTCTTCTTCCTCGATCTCACTGCAGTTATAAGCTGCTGCTTTGACTGAACTCATGATATATATATATATATATATATATTTTGCGCTCTCTCTCTCTCTCTAGATCTCTCTTGTCTGTCAGCTTCTACACTAATGAATGAATGTCTCCCAATTGTGGTGGTTCAACCGGCCGGGCGTGTGTATATATAATAATATATATATAGGTAGTCGCTCAAATGAGAACCTAAATATCGTACAAATTATAAGAATTAAAGATACAATAACGAAAATATTTACTGTATTGGGAGATTCAAATACACAGTACTGAAAATATTTTTACTGTGTCTTTGAATCTCCCAACACAGTAAATTTTTTCGTTACTGTGTTTTTGGTTCCTATAGTTCATATTTTAATTGGTTCCTATTGGAGCGCGCCCCTATATATATATATATATATATATTAGAAAATATTTGTGATCAGAACAAAATAATTACTTGAATATTTTTTAATTAATATATCATTTATTTAGAAAATATGAAATATATTTATTCAAGAGCACAAAATGAACAAACAATAATAATAATTTACTTAAATAGTTTTAAATAATATTATATTTATATGAAAAATATTACAAATATATAAAAGTAATTAATTTTAAAGAAAAAATTATGGGTGAAGCGGTGTGAGATAGTATCGTGATCTTTTAATTTCATCTTACAATTGAAATTGGTTACTACCATTTTTATTATTTTGTGGATGCATAATAATAATTTAAATAATGGGTCAAAGTAGGGGGGGGGGGGGTTCAATTTCGTACAGTGGGACGAATATTCCAGCCAACGTGAACAACGGATACCCCCCATCCCCATCTATCTTATTAGAGACAAAATGTCAACTTTCAACCACTCGACTCGTTCAACAGTTGATCTCTCTATTCATAAACTAGTACTCCCTCCGTCTCATTTATATTGGCCAACTTTCTATTTTTATTTGTCTCAAAGTTTTTGGCCACTTCAATTTTCAATGGACATTTATTGCTTACTTTCTCATTATACCCCTAACTATACAATCTATTTACAAAAGTAAATCAATTGCAACTTAAAATTAAGTTAACCATTAATAAGGGTAAAAGTGGAAAAAAGAGAAATAATAAATGTATTAATTGCTAAACCTTAATTTTTGAGCTTTTGTCCCTTGGCCAATATAATTGAGACGGAGGGAGTAGTATTTTGTAATTACTTTATTTGTAAGGTAGGTACAATCTATACTACTAAGTAAGGCGTGTGGCTCAGTTCAAATGAATAGTATTATTCATGTACAAATTTTGAGGGAGGGGTTGAGATTAGTATTTATGTATGAGGAAGTGTGTGCTGGGAAGAGAGAGATGGGTGATGGGGATTTTTGTGGGTGGGATTGGGATTGGGAAAAGTGAGTGTGTGTTGGGAAGAATGAGAGATATTAAAATGTTATATTTTATGTGTAATTTTTTTATTTGACTTAATTTTTTAAATTTAAATAGTGTAAAAAAATATAAAAATTAATGTAAATTTTTAAATATTTTGCCGTGCCCCGAGGGCACGGGCTTTCACTAATCTATCTTATAAATGAGAGCAGAATTTACTGTTCATGAAATTGACATTCAAAACAGTAAATTATGCTAAAACCATTACAGCCGTTCATCATCAAAACATCCCAGCCATTAATTGCGCCTATCCCAATCAAAAGTTACAATTATAATCTGAATCATTCATTTTACACTAAATCCCCGTTAAAAACATCTCACCCATTCATTCAGTCACTTTTCCCCACTCTCAAATTTTAAAAATTTCTTACTACTTATTCATCTACATTCTTTTACTTCCCCACTTTTCAAATACATTCACTTCTCACACTCTCCGACTACATATCTCCTTCATCAGGTATTAACTTCATTTACATCTACTATTTTATTGAGTATTCATGTATCTTTGTTGCATTTAATTGATGACTGCGATGATTTACATCTTTTTTCTTCATCTTCATCTGCTGAATACAAACTTCTCCCACATACAAATTTTAAAAACCTTTAGCTTCAATTCTGCATAAGAAAATAACCTCAATTTTTTTAGAAGAGAGATACACTGTAGATGGGTTGCAAAAAAATGTGCTAAAGAATGTGTATAAAATGACTTTTTAAAGGAAAAAGAAGTAATCCCACAACTTCTCCCTTGAGATTTGAGTTAATCTTTTACTTCAATAAGCCTACCTCCATGAATTTGAAGAACTCAGGGCCTACATTGTGGCTAGGCAGCCTGGATTAAGTGAAGAGTACTTCATTTCCAGCTTCATTAGTGGGTTCAAGGAGGAAATCAAAGGAGCAGTCAATATGGCAAGACCAACTAGTTTTGAAGATGCAGTAACCTTGGCCAAGCAAGCTGAAGCAAATAGCCCTAAAACCAGGGCATCACCTACCTATTCCTATAAACACTCTGCATTTAGACCTCAAGGCCAAACACCAAATCACCCACCCAACCACATCAACAACAAAAACACTTACAAATTCAACCAAACCAGTAACAAGCCCAGGTCCTTAACCAGTTCTGAAATAATGGAGAGGAGATAAAGGGGGCTTTGCTTCCATTGTGATGACAAATTCAACCCTGGGCATGTCTGTAAAGTTAAATTGTATATGCTACAAGGGGAAGAGGAAGAAATTCTGGATAGTATTGAAGAAGGGGCAGAACAGGAGGAAGGGATAGTGGAGGAATGTAGTGAGGAGGGGGAAGAGGGATGCCAAATTTCATTACAGGCAATTACTGGTGGAATTGCCCATAATACTATTAAGGTAAGAGGAATGATTGGCAAGAATCCCATTACCATGCTTATAGACAGTGGTTCAACCCACAATTTCATTGATCCTTCTACCCTTAGGAAGTTGGGATACAAAGAGGAGTATACCTCTACCTTGGCAGTTACAGTAGCTGATGGAAATAGGCTTGCTAGTGAAACAATGAGTTCCAATTTCAAATGGACCATCAATGGCCACAAATTTGTCAATAACATGAGAGTCTTAAAACTGGGAGGATGTGATGCTGTCTTGGGAGTGGATTGGCTAAAGAACCATAGCCCTGTAATTTTTGATTTCCACAAGATGGAATTAACAGTATGCCAAGATAAGAAGAAGTTGGTGCTTAAAGGGATACCCGAGGAGGGAAAACTGCAGATGATTAGTGGGAAAGGGTTGACAAGACTACTCAGGAAAACCAAGGAGGGAATAGCAGGGTACCTATTCTATATGGAAGCAGAAGAAAGCAAGGGAAATACTCCAGCTATTATTCAGCAGTTAGTCCAGCAGTATGTGGGAGTTTTTCAAGAGCCTAAAGGATTACCACCTCAAAGAAGACATGATCACAGAATTATATTGAAAGAGGGAAGTAATCATACCTGTCAAAGACCTTACAGAATTCCATATGCCCAGAAGACTGAAATTGAAAGACAAGTCAAGGAAATGTTGCAATTAGGTATAATCCAACATAGTAATAGTCCATTTGCATCTCCTGTTTTACAAGTTCTTAAAAAAGATGGGAGTTGGAGGTTATGTGTGGACTACAGGAGACTCAATGATTTAACCATTAAGGATAAATTTCCTATTCCAGTGATTGAGGAATTACTTGATGAATTAAAGGGAGCACAGTGGTTTACTAAATTAGATCATAGATCTGGGTATCACCAAATCAGGGTAGCCAAAGAAGATATCCCTAAAACAGCCTTTAAAACACATCATGGCCATTTTGAATTTAGAGTGATGGCCTTTGGACTCACCAATGCCCCAGCTTCATTTCAAGCATTGATGATGTTAGGATTTATTCTTTATTAGATTTGATTAATTGCCTTCAAACATTTTTTAATATAAAAGTCTATTTATCGCGTATTCAAGCCAATAAATATAAATGGACTTTTAACAACTCAATACTAA
>JAOTQG010063954.1:0-14360 GCA_025631175.1 Iris virginica
T
This sequence comes from Iris virginica, assembly GCA_025631175.1. NCBI lineage: Eukaryota > Viridiplantae > Streptophyta > Magnoliopsida > Asparagales > Iridaceae > Iris > Iris virginica. Next base: position 2 of record JAOTQG010063954.1, read on the forward strand.
AATATAATATAATATAATATAATATAATATAATATAATATAATATAATATAATATAATATAATATAATATAATATACACATTCAAGACATGTATCATTTTTATTTACATGATTAATATATCACCATTCTTATCGCAAAATTAATCGACATGCATTACGTACAAGTCCGTAATTTATGTGGATTGATTTTACGATAAAAAATGTAGTATACTTAACATTGTTGTTTTAGTATATTACAAGTCTATAATTCATGTGGATTGATTTTAAGGTAAAAATACAGTATACCTAGCATTGTTCTTTTATTTATACTAAAGTTATAATAATAAAAATAAAATGTAAACATTTTGTCCTACTTCTATGATTCAACCGGAGTGCGGAAGTTTTAAAATAAAAAAGTGACTCTTCCTATAACCTTTGGGATAACGGTATCTGATTGTTCAAATAATTTGCTCAAATATCTTTCTTTTTTTTATTTTCACTATGCGTGATCAATTTTATTTAATTAACAACTACTTACAGATATTATTTGCTACTGCATTACAAATTTATAATATCTTGAGAATTTAAATTCATTAAAAATTTACTTTATATTCCATAAATAAATTACTATATATATTAAACTATTAAAAATTTGATGAAACACTATAAAAAAGGAAAAAAAAAATGATATGCATATGGTCTTTATAGATTAAGAAAAGTAATACAATAAAGTTCAGACGAAGTTAATTTGATCTATCCTATAAAAAATGGAGTTAAATTGATATATTGAGATTATTAAAAATATATATAATAGATTATCAATGTTAGTTAGAATCACGACAGAAAAGACATGTAAACTTTTAATCATTAAAGACTACACAAATCCGTATCTTTTTTCTTAGTAATTAATGAATTAACTAAACACCTATAACTGATATTAACGAGTAATATTTTGTTAATCTTAATTTTATTTTGACTAGATTCATAAGTATTTGTTAATTTGGATTAAATTAGTAGAAATGTAGTTCTAATGAGTCAAATTTACTATAATGTATTTATTTAATCGACCAATTTAATTATATAATAAATAAATTAAATTAAGTTTAAATTAATATATTGAATATTTTTTCACATTAAAAATATAATTTTCACATATTATAACATATCAATATATAATTAAATAAATTTTATTAGTTAACGAGTAACATTTTAACAGATCTATAAATATCAAACAGCTTTGAATTCGTAGTGATTCTCATAATTGATAAAATAAAACTTATATGAGTGAGATTACCAACATAAATGTCAAATTTCAAGAATTCGAATATATATTTCATCCAGATTTTTTGATTTTTGATTTTTTTCTCTCATTGATTCCACAAATTTTTTTATCTATCTCTCTCTTACTTTTTACTTTAATCATTACAAAACCCAAAAATTAAATCAAAAAATCAACCACAAGAACACATCTATTTTGGTCAATTTGGGGATTTTCGTAATAACGGAGTCAAAAAGGAAGAAAATGATTTAAAAAGGTTGTAGACAATAAAAAAATTAAAGAAAAAGTAAAAAAAGGGAAAGAAAGTAGTACCCGAAATCTACGGTTTCGGATAAAGTCTACGGTCCATACCGTAATCTCATTCTCCCTCTCTCGAGTCTTCTTCTTCGCTACTTCCTCTCTCTCTCTCTCTCTCTCTCTCTCTCTAAGACTTATATCTATTCTTACCTTACACGTTCTATACATGCCCCAGAAGCTACCATCTCTCATCCCCTAGTCAAAAACCCTAGCAATGCCGGCCACCGCCGATACAATTATCCCTTCTGACTACTACGACGACTCTCCGCTCGCAATTCCCCCGCTAGATCCCACCATCTTCTCCGACGACTTCCAATTATCCGACAACAATTTCATTTCCTTTGACGACCCCGACGACTTCGACATCACCTTCGACGATCTCTTCCTCCCCTCCGACGACACCGATGAATTTCTCAATTCTACTCTCACCTCCGATCCCGATTCCGGGTTCCCCATCGAGTACGCATCCGACCCGGACAAAGATTCGGGTCAGGGTTTCGATGTTGCTTCTGGGTTTTTGAACATTTCGTCATCGTCTTCGCCGTCACCGGAAAGAGGAAATCTTGATCCGCAATCGTCTCAGGGTTGCCCAGTCGAGCATGTATCCGACCCGGATAAACCTTCCGAATCGAGGCTGGGTTCGGATGTTGCTTCTGGGTTTTTGAACATTCCCTCGCCGGAAAGAGCAAGCCTTGACCCGGCGTCGTCTCAGGGTTCTGGTAATGGCTCGGAGGGTTTATTGAATTACCCATCTCCTTGTTCGGGCAATTCTGCAAATAACTCGGTAAACGATGCCACTATGAATGAAGTTGTAGTTGATCAGAAGGTTAAAGTGGAGGAATTGGTTAATAATAGTAATAAATCAGTGCTTAAGAGGAAGAAGGATAATGGGGAATCGAATTCGGAGTCGAGGACAAGCAAGTACAGGAGGTCAAATGTAGCTGCTGGGGCCGAGAGTGGGAATACTTCAAGTGGTGGGTTGAAAGATGATGATGACGAAAAGAAGAAGGCGAGGCTGATTAGGAACCGTGAGAGTGCTCAATTATCCAGGCAGAGAAAGAAGCATTATGTGGAGGAGTTGGAGGATAAAGTGAGGGCAATGCATTCAACTATTCAGGATTTGAATGCAAAGATTTCGTATATAGTGGCCGAGAATGCAAGCTTAAGACAGCAGCAGATGGGGAGTAATGGTAGCAGTAATGGTGGGGTCTGCCCGCCTCCTGCAATGATGTATCCTGGGATGGCGCCTATGCCATATCCATGGATGCCGTGCCCGCCTTATGTTTTGAAGCAGCAGGGAGGTTCGCAGGTGCCATTGGTTCCCATTCCTCGGCTGAAACCTCACCAGCAGCCTGCAGCTGTGACAAAATCTAAGAAGGTGGAGGGTAAGAAGAGTGAAGGTAAAACTAAGAAAGTTGCAAGTGTTAGTTTTCTTGGATTGCTGTTTTTTATTCTGCTTTTTGGTGGGTTAGTTCCTATGGTTAATGTGAAATATGGTGGAATGCGGGATGGGCAATCAGGTGGGTCTAGTTATATTGATAGTAGGTTATATGATCAGCATCATGGAAAGGTTTTGACGGTTAATGGTCACGCCAATGGAAGTAAGTATAATGTAGCAGTAGGGTTTTCTGGTGAGAAATATGGGGCTGGATTAGCTTGTGGGGCAGGTCATGATCCAAATCAACGAGGGTCAAACCCCATGCCTGGATCGGATGAGTTTGCTCACAATGGTACCGAACCTCTTGTTGCATCTCTATATGTGCCAAGGAATGATAAACTCGTCAAGATTGATGGAAATTTGATAATTCACTCTGTTCTGGCAAGTGAAAAAGCCATGGCGTCTCGCCAAGAAACACAGACGACAACTAGTAAGGAGACTGGTTTGGCAGTTGCACTACCGGCTCTCCCTGGTCTAGGAACGGGAAGGAATAACAAAAGACATCCAAACCACCGGCAAAGGGCACTGCCGTCAGAAGAGGAGTATCTGAAATCAAAAGCAGCTGATGGTAAACTACAACAATGGTTCCGGGAAGGTCTTGCTGGTAATTGTTGCTCAACATTTTATAAGTAATCAGTTTGCAGTATTTGTTCATATTGGTCTTTTTGAATATTTGCCGAATTGATAGATGCATTACTTCTCTATATACTTTTCATATCTGGCATCTTTGATCATCTATGCCTAAAAAATTCGTAGTCCATAAACCGAAAACCAAGAAAGTGTTATTAGAGATGTTAGTACGTGGGAAGATATTAGAATAGTTATTTGCTCTCAAGCTTAGTTGGTTCACTTGAGCATGCAGTTAATCAACTTGCATTTACTGCTTTAATGACCGTATGATTACCTGAGATCTTGTTTGCTGTCAATCATAGTTCATGATTTTATGCATCAAAGGTCGCTTGCTTTGTTTTTTTCAATGTTGTTTTCCATTAAAATGGGTGTTTTGAAGTTTAAATACCATCGGTGAAATAGTTCATAGCTCTAGGTGAGGAAATTTATACATTTTAACTTTCTTGGAACTTTTGCTTTCTTATCCTTTTGTTCTCCATTTTGCCATGCAAATGTGATTGGTGTTCGTTTTTGTATTCAGTATATGCTATTCATGTTCCTCTTCAGTTTTGTTGTGTTCTGTGTAATGAGGCCCCAAAACGTAGTTCATCTGCTTGATGGTACAAGTTCCGAACCTTTGATCGTAGGGTGCCCAGGGCACCTTGTAAATCTAAGTCGTGCTCGTCCTTGTGAACCTTGTAAATTCCTTTGATAGGAGTTTCTTCACTTTGTATATTAATCAAGTTAGTGTTTTCAAGTAGAGGTTATATCTGCTAGAACATATATTACCTGTATATTCTGATCCATTCATTATTTAAAAGAGGCTATTTGGTCAGTAGACACCAATATTGAAATTCACAACTGAGGTTAACATGTGCATTCACTAGGCTTCTGTGCAAGCCGGTACAACGCATCACATTCTAGATTATATTCCCTTCACCTTCCCCTTTTAGGTGTGCAGTGGTATTCCTTTTAGCTTGTATTGATTTTAGACACTTGCACTCTCTTCAAGTAGAGTATGCTATAGTATCCAACTTAAGTTGTATATTCCTCTTGTGACAGGTCCATTGTTAAGTTCGGGCATGTGCTCTGAAGTGTTCCAGTTTGACGTTTCCGCAGCTTCTGGTTCAGGTGCCATCGTTCCAGCAACTTCAGTTAGGAACATAACAGCAGCAGAGCGCCAAAATTCCACTTATATAAACAGGGGGAGGAATAGAAGGATCCTCCATGGTCTTCCTATTCCCCTCCCTGGGTCCTCGGCTGACAACATTACTAAAGAACACGTGGGAAGCAATTCAGATAAAGGAAATTCTCCCAGTAACAGCTCTCTTTCGTCCTCTATGGTTGTCTCGGTGCTTGTTGACCCTAGGGAAGCAGGTGATGGCGACAGAGATGGTGTGATGGGAAAGAAGTCCTTTTCTAGGATTTTTGTTGTGGTCCTTTTAGACAGTGTTAAGTATGTGACTTATTCGTGCATGCTTCCTCTGATGGGATCTAGTCATGTAGTGACGGCTTGAGAATATTCGAAGAGATCTTTTGGAGCAATGGAACTATAACTATACCCCATCTCCATATCCAGTTTTGTAGATAGTGGCTGACCTATTTATAGTCTTCATAGCTTTAATAACTTCTCTAGATACATAGTCTTAAATGTCTGTTAACTTCTAAAAAGTGTAACACCGGCAGACTGCGGACATCCAACTAATACATTGAATAAATGCGTTTCTTGCCCTGATTCCATCACCTCGTTTGTAGGAGTATTTATGTTTTTGATAGAGGTTTTTTTTGGTGTTTCATCAATTTAGACAGCCATCACCTGCCTTCTGTTCAGCTGTAAAGGGCCTGTTTGTATCGACATAGCAGGAGAAATCTGTAAGCAAAATTTGGGTTTTGGTGCTAGTTTGTATCGACATAGCTTATGGGTTGTGAGCATGAATTGGCTTTGTTTTGCATACATGGTCTTTTTTCCTTTTAATTTTGGTTTTGCTGATGTGATAGCAAAAAAAAAAAGAGAGAGAGTACTAGAGTGAGAGAGAAGCAAACGTGGTGTGGAAAACAGATGTTATTTGGGAAATGCATTCAGAGATGAGCAAACATGGTTAAGAAGTAGATAGATGGTGGTTGGGAAATGCTATTTTGATGGTGAGTAAACTAGAAAAACTTATGAAGAGAAAACAAACTGCTCTCTCCAAAGTGAGTATGAATCATTTACATGAAATTGAGTCACTTTCATGAAATTGTTATATTTACATTTACAATGGACACAATGAGGGAAGACTAGTGTGATTGTTTGTGACAAAAGATACTATAAACAGGTCCTCTTCTTACTTGCTTGTACTACTTCCCTTTTGATCTACCTACTTTTGTCATTCTGAACTAAATGATAAGAACCTCCAGCCTGCAGTTTTTGGGAGTTGTTCACCAGATTCACCTTAAAATAAGAAATTTCTGTCTATTGGTGGTTAAAGCAAGGGTGGAAAATGGCAAAGAAGGCTTGTCAAGGGAATCATATTGCCTTTCAGATGGCAGGGCAGCAGATTTCTGCTCCCAACTAATATTCGGCAGACATTTTCTTTTGAACACTGGTGCTGCAAAAGATTTTGATAAATATCAAATTACTTAGGGTCTGATCACGAGTATTATATACGATAATATTGAGTGATATGATACTGTTCACATTATGAATATGAGATGATATGATTGATATGTGTTTATGAAGTAAAACACTAACTGCCCCTATAATGTGAAAGGTTTGAATGTGAGAAGATAATTGATGAAAGATGAGATTATGATATATAAAAATGTTAGATTCATGATTTAACACTTATCAATTCGGATATCTTCTGTTCCAGATGTTCCAATATTACAGTCTGACGTACATTCGCGATGCTTTCGATTCCAAACTTTCAATCATTTGTGAAGAGATTAACTTTCAATAACAAAAATAAGTGAATATGTATGAATGTTTCGTCAAAATTTCATCAAATTGATCAAAAATAGCCGAAATATGAATATATTGTTGGGGCGAAAGGTATATATGTACGTACATATTCCAAAAGTAGCATAATATTTGGCCTAAATCAGGCTCGTGAATCCATCGGGTTGCAGCTTGTAATATTTGGCGTTTGGGTTTCTTTTGTAACGAGTAAAGTGAAAAGTAAGAGACAGATAATTAGAAAGATTGTGGGACAATGAGGAGAGAAAAATCAAAAACCAAAAGAAACCACTCCAGAATCCACTCTTCAGAAGAGCCGAAGTGTTTCATATATCTGCCACAGAGTCAAATGATGCTGCGGCCTGCTGAAGGGAAGAGGAGAGCCAAGAGTCTAAACAATGATGATATGTTGTTTAGCTAACTGATATATCATCCTGAAGAGAAATCAAGCTCTTCCCAATCAAAAGAACATTGGTAATTTCAGGAACGTACGCATTACTGGTTTTGAATGCTTATTTTCTATTAAAATTAGAAACCAGAAAGTGTTTAATCGATGCATAAGCTAGGTTTAATCAAACATACACACACACACACACACACACACACATATATATCTATATATATGTATGCAAGTTCGACCAACATGTATTGATATCTTCAGCACCTATCAAGGTCGTAATTGAAGATTGTTGGAATAAATTACGTCATAGACTTTATAACGTTCTATCTCATGAATCGCATATACATGCAAATGAAAGTCAAAGAATTGAATCAGACATGAACCTGTTTTCTTGGACAATAACTACACCCGAAAGGAATCTACCATAGCTTTCAAAACTTTCTGGGAAGTTGGCCACTGTTTATCATTGGCACTAGCCACAAATAAGATGACAGTATTTCCCTTTGCTGTTGCCTTAGCAAGATTGTGTGAGCCAGTCAGCGCAAAAGGAGTCTCCAGAACATAGTTATAGTACTGCATGCATCATAATGATGAGCATCAAAATCATGATAGACGAAGTACACATGTGAAAGACAGCAAGCATATGTCACAAATGGAGTACAATACAAAATTTTGTTGAGCAGGGAAACAAATGAAATTGAGTGGAAAAGAAGTCTCAATACACGGTAACTATCTTCTGGCTACTTGCACACTGCTCAAGAATGCACAAAGGCGCTATATTTGCTGAAATAAAAGTTGGATTTTTCTCAATTGATTGTGAAGATGATTCTTGTAAGAGAGTTAAGGAAGATAACTTTTACTTTTACTAATTGAAGGGATTTCTTCAAATTGGCCCTTTCAAGGTGGAAGCCTCCTTGGGATCTTGTATAGACAAGAATGTCAATTGAACTTTAGACATCATTTAACAAACAGATTTCTTCGGGAAAGTCTGAACCTTAGTATATGATTCTGAAAGCACAATTAATTCCTAAAAGCAACATTTTTCTACGCAGTTCCATGAAATATGTAAAGACTAATTCTTTGCTACCATTCCTTGTCAAGTCCTAACATTTACCCACGTATACGACTTGAACTGCAATATGTTCTTGGCTCTTTACCTACAAAATTACAGGGAACTATCCTCAAGAACCTATTTGTCTTGGAACTCTTACTATCCATACAAGTTGTTTGATCACAAATCTGATCCTCGCACTCAGTTTTTTGTTCTGCTGCAGGCATCTATTTAATGAACAACACAACGTGAATCCTCAAGCTCCCTGCATATTAAGTTCATTTCATGGTCACTCTTGACTTCAAACTCCTTGAAGCAATAAACTCCCCGACGTCTAAAGGTACATCCTTCATCCTCTCCCCCCCCCTCCCCCTCCCTGGGTCACTTATGTTTCTAACTGAAAGGCTTATTAAGATACGTAATTCAAGTGGTGTGGAGGCCCAGTTTTGCCTTTTTATGAATCAGAAGGTGAGCAAGTAGGTAAATATATATGTGCCTACTCTTTTGCTGGCCTACAAGATTGCGCGAGTTCTGAGGTGTACTTGCCTCGAAGACGTATATGATGGAATTTTATCATTTACAGAGTAAAAAAGAAATGTAAGAAGGTTTCTTCATGCAATACATATACTATTTCCCAGAGAACCCTCATTCTTTTGTTGGGATTATTCATAGATCAATTCTTTTGCTCTCCAAATGTATCCATTTGACTGCTTCCTTTTATTGGGGTTATTTTCCAGGGTAGACGATAAAACAGCAATGCGCTACTCAGTGCCAAGGTGCTAAACCAACCAAATTCACACTTATACTGCACCTGATGCCAACTTTCCAAAAGGTTCATTAATGGGGTTGCATCTACATTACTGCCGGTACATGTAAGAGTTTATTTTCCATTAGAATTTTGGCCAAAACCATGTTGCCAAGGGTTCCGGAATTGTCTGCATAAACTTTTGCCGGACAAACAACCTCTTCCATGATTACAAAATATCTATCATTTATGATTTGGAGAATAATAACAAAAAATAAAAATTAGCTTCTTAGTCTTCCTGCTCTTAAAAGGGGTCAAAAAGTCAAAGCGCGAGGAAAAATAAGTTTCTATTACTCGTGTTCAGACCCGGTGGAAACTAACACAAACGAAATTACAAAATATAAAATGTCTCTGATGTTTAAATTCAGCCAACTGGCCTTATTGTTGTACTCTATTGTTTTAAGCTACGCTCGACCTTCTTCACATGACAAGTAGGAGAGCAGAAATGGAGTCAGTGGTTGTTAAACAAAACCTTAATCCTCAGATTAATGCCGCATGACATGGACATACAATTTAACACTGCTTTCAACTATTGCCAAGTGTATTGGGCCATTTAACTAAAAAGTGAAAAAAGGTGAAGAAAGACTACATAGATACAGAAGAAACGGCAAGCCAAAGTGAAGGAAATGAGATTTCAGCAGTGAAAGCATGCTCGAGTAGTAGAAAAATGGTACCGTTTGATCCCCAATCTTCTCAACTGAACTCTCGAGTAGTTCATCTGAGTCGTAAGTATTTCCAGTGACAAATTGGCCAAGAGAACCGATAAGCTTCTCAGGGCTCCCAATATCTTCAATTGTGGCATTAGGTTTGTTGGTCAAGCGTATTAAAGGAGAAGCCACCACCTGGACTTTTCCCTGTTTCTCATTTTCAAACTTGACCTCTATCCAAGGCTCTGCACATTTAGGTTGGCAGTAATTCCCAGAGAGTATGTTTGCAATACGCAACTGTTTCCAACTTGGTGGAAGGATAAACTGGTAAGGCTGCACATTACCTGCAAGCAACTAAACTAAACTTTCCATTACCACAAAGAGGAACTTGAGTACAAGCACTATATTAAAGAGAGTGGTTGGTGACTATTGTTGCTACAAATGTGACATCATCGATCAGATTATCGCTAAATAATATACCAAAGCCATGGCCTTGGGATTGCACCAATGAGTGCCGCATGAAGTTGTGCTGATTTGAAATGTAATTAGAGTGAGAGCTCAACATGGAGATTGTGCTGAACAACTACCCATAATATGTGATGCAAACCAAACAGAGTGCAATGAATCAATGTACAGGTGTAAAGAATGCATATGATAGATTAACTTAACCGAAGACCTAGCAGAGCTTGAGCTATTACCCCATCGTAAGTCAGCAACATATATGAATGTTCTAAGTTGTGATGGATGTAGGACACTCCATCAATCTTCAGGTGGAAGCTCCCACTTCAATGATTTGTAACTTGTACCTTGATGCAAGATTTTGGATAGGTTTGTTTAACAGTTACAACTCAAAAATTTTGAACCTCTCTAAGTTCTTCATGGTTCTTGGAAAAATTGAAGGTCTGCATTAGCCTGAACCACTTTGAAATGCTATAAAGTCAAAGTCCTCAAACAAAGTCCATTATTCAGGTGCTAGTTCCTACATGCTGACATGACAAGAATAATCCAATATACATTCAAATTATTTCAGTGTTGATTATTTTTACAGTAATTTACATAGATGAAGCTTGGGAGCTAATTGGTTTATGCTGTCATGTGTTTGAACCGCAGAACAGCCTGCACTTTCATAGGTAAGACGTGGTGTACAGTCGAACCTTTGCAAACCCAGAGGTCGGGAGTCTCGTGCAATTATGGAATACCTACTCCCACACTGTGCATCCCTAACCAAGGTCTTTGATTGATGACTAAATGGAAAACCACGAAAGGTAGGTGAAGTGAGCCTCTTTGTTCATCTGAAGTGCTATGCTTTGTCAAATTATAAACTTTTGGAACGGCTCACTGCGTTGAATGAGTTTGTTCTACAAGTTACATTCATGCGAGTTCGGAAAAGGGTCTAGGAGGGCATGTATGCTCTTTGACAAGCCAAGATTGAGCCATCAATTGGTGATTTATCCCATTCTAATCAAGAACTACTGGTCTAAGCAGGTGGTTAGGTATTAAATGGGCATGATTGAAATTAGCAAAGGCTTGATTCCAGGGTTCCCTCCTGCCAGCAAACTTACCGAGAGTAAGTCCCCATAGGCCTAACACCCTGTAGTTCTGTCGACTTGATCTTTACAGGTCTTAAAGATCGTATATAAACTTTAAAACTGTGAAGTAGAACAAGCTTTAATTAAGCAACTGCTGCCTGAATTCCTGACGAACAAGTGTTCGGGTCTCCAAGTTTAATGCATGTAAAAAAGAATCCAAGGCATGAGACCTTTCTCTCACACAAAACCATGTTCCAAGGTTGAGGACAGAACTTACTTACACCTCATGGGTTTCTCTCACGAGATAAATTCCACAAATAGGTCCAAGAGCAACTTAACTTCATAGTAGTGAGTCTAGTGACATATAGAGAGAAGAGTCAAAATTCAGTAATTTTGTACGTTTCGCAGCACTATTTTCCTGTAGTTTTGGTTAAGCGTCATTTGTTAACTGTTTTAAATCAAAAAATATATACTCGAACCACTAACTTGCTTAGCCCAACTAGCAAGTTTAGTTGCCATAGTCTCACACTTCTGTACTTTACAAATAAATAATGGCCACGTGGTAAGTATTCAATTTTTTAAGTGCTAGCGGATACGATGTCCTGTAGAACTATCCCACAAAAGTGCAATACCCATCTTGCATTGATGGTAAAGGTTGTCCACAGCAGTCAAAGAGCCACTACTGAAGTAAATCGTTTTAACAGGCAAAAAATAAAAATATCTCGTGTTCAAACTTAAGCCTTTCCATTCTTGGTAGGTATTTGATATTGGCTCCTAAAGAAGAACTTCATAGCTCTTCAACGAAGATATCAATCTAAGATCAAAGAGTAATGTACACCAAGAAGTTACCAAATTTTAGATCTGATGAGTTGAAATGACAATTCAGTGTTTTGTAAAAATGAGGAAATAAATGAAACACTGATTGATAGAAAAACATGACTTCATGAAGGAGCTCAAATGACTTCTCATACAATGTTGAAGTCCAAGGTGAAGAGGCTATTGGAGTTCCAAATACAAGATATATGTAAAGATGTGTCATCCTCAAGATTACAAAAATTAGAACAGATTAGAAACAAGACCACTGAAAGAAAGTTCAATGTTTGCAAACATAGCACCTCGCAGCCCACCACCATACTTAACTACCAGTATCAAAATTGTACATAACATCATCACTTTTTTATTAGCATACTGGTGACTGAGTGTAACTGCACTCCTGTAATTTTTTCCATTTCTAGCTTCTTCTTCTTTAATACTTATGCTGGAATCATGAACTCCATATCTATATTAATCACGATCACACTATGGACACATAGTGGACTGCTTCCATGCTGTCAGTCTCACAGCCTAGCTTTGCTTTTGCATTTCTTTTTTTCTCACTGTTTCGGTCTTTTAACATCTATTTGTTGTTAACAGTTATTGTTATTGTTAGAGCCATGACACCATTATCACTGCACATTCAGCATTTTTGATCACAGCATCAGGCAACCCCAAATCCCTCTCGAATCACTGCACCTTATTGAAATTTAACTTCAGAAACAAAGGAGAATTCATTCCACCTATAACCCCATTGAGTTTGTACTTCAATTTTTAGATATCTGAATCATACAAAACCTAGTGATTTGGATTGAGCTTCCCAAAACATACTTGTTTTGGAATTCCAATCACCCCAACACTCTCAAATCCTACTATAAATTTCTATCTTAGAATAGTGCTAGAGTCGCGAAGAGATGTGTACTAAAAGTTCATCAAAGCCTTGTTTGCTTAGTTTGATTTAACCTATGTGGGTCTTCTCGCTAGTAAAAAATAAACCAATCATTATATGCCCAACATGGCATTTGGTGCAATTCTCAGTGGCTCAAACATTAGTCTCTATCTTCTAGGCTTCATGTCCAACAATTGGCAGCTTTATCCAGATAATTGAATCACAATCGAAACCTAAAATGCCAGTTCATTATTTTTTGGTCTTCTCCCCAACTTAGACAAATGAAAATAGCTAAAGATTCAGCTAAATATTTCTGCGGTCCCTGACAAGAAAAATGTCACCTTTTCTATACTTAAAAATTCAAAATAAACAATATTTCAAACCAATATCCAATATGTTTTACACTTTTACTCCATCCATTCTAAACTAAGTATCAACTTTGAGTATTTTTGTCAACTTGATTAAATTTTGACCAAATATTTAAAACAAATTTACTTATTTTCACAAATTTATAGTGATTGTAATTGATGATTAAATTCTTATAATGGTTACACAAAATAAGTACTTAATAGTAATTATTAAGCAATATATCTTTGACTTTTCAATACTTAAAATTGATCCTCATTTCAGACTAAAGGAGTAAGTAATATAAATGGGACAGGAAGGAAGAAAAGTACCTGCGCGAAGGGCGGGTGTGTCCTTTTGAGAGGCTTTGAAGAAGACGAATGAAGGGTCGGAAGGGGAAGGCGGGAGATACGAGCCAACCTCAACCTCCCGAGCTTCGGAAGGCGGCGGCATTACGAATGCCGCCGCTGGTATCATAGCCAATCCTTGGAGGATTAATTCTCTTCTTGAGGGAGCGGTGCTGCTGGGTGCTGACCGTGGGTGATGGTGGTGGGCTTTCATTGAAGAAGAAGAAGAAGAAGAAATAGGAGAGTGGCAGCTGCCCGATGTGGGTTTTGAGATTGATTTTGAGGTTTTGAAAATGGATGATGACAGTGATGTCATGGAAGTGGACGCCATTGCAGAGAGAGAGGGGGAGAGGTTGGTTCAGCTCCCGGCTTTTATCCGTTTTGGATGAGGTTTGGTTTGCTCTCCGGCGCCTCTACGAGCCGCTAATGATGAAATTACAAAAAGCCCAACTAAGGCAAGAAGAAAATTAAACATAAGGCCTAATATAGTAATTTAATCTTAATTCCATCTCTAATTTAAGTTTCTTGCTTAAAAATTTATAATTTTCATAAATTATAGTATGGATTAATGTGATATAAATTTGAAAATAACAAATGAAATTTGTGCATTGCAACCATTAAAAATATGTTTGGAATTGCATATTTTTAGATTTTAAATTCGATTCGTACATTATTTTTAGAGAGTGAATATTTGCAAAACACACAAATATTTAGTTTAATACACAAAATTTTACGATAAAAATAACTTTTATTAAAAAAAATTTATACCATTTTAAATAAAAAATATTACTAGCTTGGTAAATTCTCACGGACGAAAATCTTGATTTGAATGAAGAAGATACTCGAAGGTTCGAATGCGCCTGAAATAATCTTTTCCTCCTTGTGCCCTATCTTTCTTACAATTATCATTTAGGGTGTGTTTTTCACCCAGGTTTTTTGATTTCTGAGTTTTCTCTCTCATTGGTCCCACAAATTTTCTCTCTATCTCTCTCTTACT
>JAOTQG010064065.1:0-14354 GCA_025631175.1 Iris virginica
TCTCTCTCTCTCTCTCTCTCTCTCTCTCTCTCTCTCTCTCTCTCTCTCTCTCTCTCTCTCTCTCTCTCTTATTTTTCACTTTTATCATTCTATCATTTTATTTCATTTCAATATATATTAATCGATTGATTAGAACTAGGTCTGTCAAAATATTATCCATTAACTCATTTCAATCCGTTTTAACGTCTTAAACTGATAAATTGATCATTTTAACCAATTTAATTATAAATTTGTGTATTAAAATGTGTACAAAATATTTTTTAAATACGAAAGAGTATCCAACATGTTAATTCGAGTTTAACTTAACTCATTCATTACACCATTAAATCGATCGATTAATTAAATGAGTTATATTAAATTGAACACATTATAACATGTTAAATATTGTAGTTAACTTCATTTCATTTTTTTTTAACACAAATTGACTGGCTTAGTTAGGAACGTAATCTTAATGTTGTTTATGTTTTTTTTTCTTTTCGTTCCTTTTTTTAGAATTTTTGTTAAAATAATTTTAAGTTATGAGAAAAAAAAATTACACGATCCAAAAGAAGAAAATTTAGTGGGTTGTTAAATGCAACTTCTGAATTTTTCGCTATCGTCCCTCTAATACCAAAAATATTCCTAATCAAAATTTTATCAATAGGTGTGTTGAGTTTACGTCTCCGTTCCGAATTGAATGACATTCAAAACGTTTTGACGGTTAAACTTAAAAAATTGTCTGAGCAAAAATTTGGTCATTTGATTGTACATATGGATGCAAATGTCAATATATATCACGTAGATATTGATCAAGATCTACGTGACAGCATGCCCAATGAGACCATCAGTTAATTTTCTTATAATTTTTCTTTGCAAGCAATTAAGAAACAATTAATTAATATATATTTTGCAGTGCTCACATATTATAAGATATGCAAATCAATAGATTTAGGTGTTCGCATTAAGCATTAAAATTTTATAGTTTAATGGGACAAAATAAAGATTGACGGAAAATTGAATTTTTTGTTCAGGGATTGGGATTTGATTTGGAAGTAATCATTTGTAATTTTTTGATTCCATTGTTACTGCTGCTGCTCCCACGTGTCTCTCTCTCATCCGAATACTCTACTCCTCTATTTCGATAATTAGATTTTTTGTTTTTAGGGATAGGGATTTAAAACTTATTTTAAAATCGATTTTAATCAACCGAACTGATTCATGACGAGGAGAACGAAGATGATCAATGAGGCTGGACGAGCAGGGCGACATAGGTGTGCAGCTAATTCATGACGAATTTGAGAGAAGAAATTTGCTACACAATTGATGCGAGAGATCGGAGAGTGATTTCCTGAAGAGAAGAGTTCGGGCAGTTGAAAATACAGTACTTTTTTAAATGAGAGTATTTTTTGTATAAAAGAGACGAGAAATATAGGGCGATATTTAGCACCATCCAAAATCTATTGGCACGTAAGTGGGTGAAAGAGGGAGATAAGGGACCTTTTTTCATTTGGACTCTACCAAGTTATCAAGAAGTCCGCTTGGGAAAAAATGGGCCTACTTCCAGCTATGCACAATGTATAGTTGAAAAACCTCTTTGACTCTTTGGGCCCAACAAATACATAGTACCCATCCTGGAGCATTTCATTTATATTGGCACTTGGACCCATGTTTGAAGCAGACTTAGTGGGTCAAAAGGTTCTGTCTATCTTTGACAAATGGACCTGTTCCTCTACAATGTATCAGATAAGAAGCTTAGGTATCCAAAGACTTTTGGATAGTATTGTAATTTGACAGCTAAAGTATTTTCAAGTCAACTCACTACTGGAATGGATGTCAAAAGACTAAACTAGGGAAGAAGTTCAAAAGATTAAGAGAGCAAAGGAGTTAAAAAGGACAGGTTGCCAATTTGGAAAAGCTCCACTACCCTAAAGATTTCAGGCCTGCATTGCCTCAAAGATTTGTTGATTACAGCAAATGCTTGGACTTTCTTCTACCTCTAAAGGACACTTTTCATCTAAAACTCAACTGTGAGAAAAGAAAAAAAGAATAATAGTACACTGTAATCATCCAAAACTTCAAAATAAAAGGAGATCAAATAAACCTGTTGTTTTACCCACCCTCCTCCCCTGCATTCTTTCATGTCAATTGGAAAAAATGAAAGAAGCCACCGCTCATACTTCCACCAAGCAATCTTGTTCCCTCCACTACGACTGAAACCTCTCTCCGCCATTCTGATATCCCCGCTTCTGATATGATTCGTCATTGCGTCCAGCAGAGGAGCCACGAGCTTGGTCGCGGAAGTTCTCATTGCGGCCTCTGGAGGATCCACGAGGTCGATCGCGGTAATTTTCATTGCGACCTGTGGGGGACCCACGAGCTTGGCCGGATTCGTATCTGCCACCTCGACGGCCTTCTCCAAAATTTTCCCAACCCCTGGAGTTGTCATTGTGATATCCACCTCTAGCCGATGGGGATCTTCCTCTATTATTGCCAGCTGCAAGGACAAATAGTTAGCTTAGAAATCGACTGACCACAAGTATGGTATTTCATTTCAAGCCAACTTCAAACTATAATATTTACTTCTACAACTCATTTCTGTAAGAGGAATAACTATATCCATTAACAACAAAGCCTTAGTCTCAAACTCAACATGAAATAATTGTATCCATGTTATTTTAAACTTTTTTGGTTCTTGAAAAACTCAACATCATCACTTTAACGGTGGTGATGGAAAATGTGTCATATATGGCAGTAAGCAAACTGAGCGAAGCTGAGCTTTATGCATTCAAGCTCAGCTCCTGTATTTTTAATAGAGTTGAATCAATCTCAGCAAAGAAACCTGCTATTGAGCATAACTTGATTGCTTCAAGTACGAGCGATAAATCAGCCAAGCTCAAGCGTCACTCAAGTCAAAATATATTGGTATGATTCATAAACTACTGCTCTTTTCTTCCCAAACTATTTATATTGAGTTTTTCATTGAAATTAAGTAGACAAGGATAATTAATATTAGTATCTCTATCTAGGAAGTGCGATGATAAGTCTTAATCAAGCTAGGGGTGGGGATAGGGGTAGGTCAAAGTTAACATGGACATCGGCAACATGTAAAAACATATGTGATCTATATGGTAACTTGGCATTGGATCTCAAGGAATGAGACAAAAAATTCATGTAGCCGACCCCAAGTAAATGGGATTAAGGCTTTGTTGTCGTTTTTGTTGTTACTGTATAACATGTCGTAATCACCTTTAGTCATACCATATACATGCAAGTGGACAATGAAACATAAAGGGAAGCAACTGTGAATTTAATTACCCATGGGAAAACTACAAAATATGCCATTGAATTATAAGTTTGGAGTCACTTTTGCCATCGTACTATTTTGTGATCAAATTTGCCATTGTACCATAGTTCTCGGCTTTAAATCTTTCCTTTGCACTAACGGGTGTTAAGTTTCTAACACGCACAGATGGAAACTTAGTTCATGTGTCAAACATGTTAAACTTTGAAGGGGGGGAAATAGGGATTAAATAATAATTGTGTTTATAATTAACGAACATTCCTACAATGATGTTTGTATTTGAAAATTTTCTGTAATAGCATTTATAAATGACTTTTCTTGTTGTTGAAGTGTTTACGGTCAACAAAACCCCTTGTAGAACGACCCAAATACTCCTATAAAAATTTTAAAATCATAATTTCATTCGTATATGTTTCTTGATGCAAACAAATATATAAATTAAAAAAGAAGAACCAAATTAGAAAATATTCACCTGCCATTATAAATTCAATGCCTTACCCAGTTAAGAACTTAGCCCTATTAAAAGTCCTAAATTAATCTTTTTCCTAATTTAAGAAACCACAATTAAAATCTATAAACCTAAACTAAAGTCCAACTACCACCTAAATCCCCGTTCCTCTCCCTACATCTCCACCACCGGCCATCATCATTTGGTGGAGAAGGAGCTACACCAGTAATGAGATCCTAATGAAGGGGAGGCATTTGAAGAGCGAGAGTGAGTGAGACAGAGAGAGAGAGGAGGAAGGGATGAGATCTATTTTTGTCAATCCATGGAGAGATCCGGAAATTGTCTGAGCCGGAGATGGTTCTGTTGGCGTCTTATTGCATGGTCGCGCTGTTGAAGTTTTAGGGATGATGATTACGGGTGGTGGTTGAAACACGTTTGGGGGGGCTAGGATTTGGCAGGGGTTTACTGTTGATCCATGACCAGAACTGAAAGTTGTTTTGAGAAAAAAACGGATAGGCTGCAACAGTTCATGGTGATTGGAGGGGGAATAACAATAGTCGGTGTGGGATGGGTGTTGTGTGCTGGTTGAGGAAGGTCAGGGAAAGGAATGAGGGAGGCGGGGAGTTGGGGGTGGTGGTTAGTGAAAGAAAAGGGCTAATTTCCATCCATTCCTGTTAGAAACTTAGCACCCATCTATGCCAAGGAAAAATTTGAAGTCGGTAATTATACTACAATGGCAAATTTGACCGTAAAATAATACGATGGCAAAAGTGACTGTGAACATATAGTACAGTGGCCTATTCTGTAGTTTCTCCAACATCCTGTCTTAGGACAAAATTTTTGAATAAAGAACATGCATCGGGACATAGGGAGTATATATATTCACCATTGAGTATTATCATAACGATGTTCAATCAAACCCGAGGGAGGGGAGTCTTCTACAATGGCAAATTTGACCGAAAAATAGTACGATGGCAAAAGTGACTGAATATATAGTACAGTGGCCTATTTTGTAGTTTCTCCGACACCCATCTCAGGACAAAATTTTGAATAAAGGACATGCATTTGGGACATAGGGAGTATATATATTCAATATAGAGTATTATAATCACGATGTTCATTCAAACCCGGGGGAGGGGAGTCTTCTATACCATGAGCTAAAAGATCTTGCTCATGCTCGACTCAAAACATGAATCAAGCTTTAAATTAGCGAGGCTGAGCTGAACCATGTTTGCTCTGTTAATAGAAAACCTACCATTTAATGTCTCAATGCAATCAACAATACAAACCCCATGAGCACACAGTAAAAATTTCCTGTGAACCTTATGATGAAAACCATGTCACGATGAGCAACACTAGTCATGTAAATACTATTGATAAACAGGACCCTGATTTACCACGTTATAATTATGCAAATGTACAAGGATAATCGAAAACTAGAAAGAACAACATAATAAACTTCATATAACAGCAAATATGTTTCTTATGATTTCGAATACATATACAGCAAGAAAAATAAGAAATAGCGACTTGCCTTGGTTAGAAGATTTTTTATACTGGATTTGAGCTTCCTTACCCCTAAAGTATGCTGTCCGAGCCTGTGATATACACATGGAGAAAACAACAGATAGTTCTTAAACTCGTAAAAGTTTACGGATAATGCAATCATTAGATCCAAAAAAGCTACATGAAAGGAAAATTAATGGAACTAGAAAAGAACGAAAGATCCATTAATAACTAAGAAAAAATGCATTTCTGTTAAATGGACTGATTAAGCAGCCTGTGATCAGTTCATTCACTAGTGAACAGTTCTGATTTAAATAAAGAATTGTAAATAAGGCAGAATAATAATGAGACTTTGAAGGAATCTTAAAGCAAGTACCTCTACAGCATTGCGGGCAGATTTAGATGACTCAAACTCTAAAAAGGCATAGCAGAATCCATCCTGGACAAAATAATTTCTTTCTAAGCATGATAATCTAGTCAAAAAATTTCAGAATATCAAACAAAGTCAGAATCTAACCTCAAAACGTTTAATACGAATCGTATGGCTTTTGACAGGACCAAATTTCTTGAAACTTTCAATGAGTTCCTCATCTTTTATCTCGTAAGGCAATCCACGAATGTGTATGGCCTTAGCTGCAATAAATTTGTCGCAGAAATTTAAGAGAGAAATTCAGTCGTACGACATAAGCTGGCTTCTCCAAATTAAATAATCATGAAGTAATGATGAGATACCGTCTGCAGGAGAGTTGTTAGTCTCTGTGGCAACATTACTGGTTGGAGCTGACACTTTAGTGAGAGGAACTGACGGTTTGGGTGCAGATGAGGCACTAGAATGTTGATTAGGGTTGACCCTCACAACTTTTACGGCGACAGGAGTTGGTGCCTCACTCTCTTTTGCCAACTGATATAAGCATTGAAACCAATTAGTGAAGTCCAGTTACCATAAAGATGCTCAAAAGTTACAGACAAGACTCACCATTGATGCATAAGATTGTTTTGGAGGATCAGCTTGGAAATTTGCTGCTGGCTTAGTTACAGGGACTACATTATTATTCTTGCTTGAATTAGCAAGAGGATTAGTAGTTGCGGTCTTGGCAACTGCACTCTTAACATCTGATTGAACAGATACTTTAGGGAATTCATCAGTAACCTCCTTGGTTTCCACAACATCTGCAGTTTCTGAAGATTTTACTGTCAAGAATTAATAATAATTAGTAAAAGAACTCAACAATTCCAGAAAAGGAAAGTAGAAACTAAACACATTCAACCTACCAGGTTGTTGGAGCAACGGAGCAGGAGATTTATCTTTTTCAGCACCATCATCTACTGATAAATCAGCTGATAGAACTTTTCTCTCAAAGTCAATATAAAAAAGAAAATCATTCATTACATAGAACCCCCCACTGACTTGTGGAGCCAAAAGAAATGTTTGAGCGAATTTCCTCGTAACATTATCCTTTGCGGTCAGACTACCGGTCACTCCAACAACCACTGCTTTATCTAACGAATCTTGGGCATGCACAATCTCTATCTTGGATGTGCATTCGGTGTAATCAAATGACATGATCTCGTCATCAATTCCCTGTCCAAATACAAGTCAACATCTCATCTTAATATACATTTAGAAATCTTTTAATTCTGTTTTTAAGTATAAGGCTGCTAACACGAACAAACTCCTACATATATGCACTTCGGAAAAAGTATAATTGCAACAATAAATGAGTATTTTTCCTATTGAATGAGGATTATTCCTATCATTACATACTAACTGTAGAACCCAAAATGAATAAATCTAATCCTTAACCCAAGAGATTCACCTTCATCGACGTCACTAACTTCACTGTACCACTAGCTCCTGGACGTCCCATGACGCTAGTATCCTTGTAAAACTTATGAGCATCCTTGGGGGATTTATGTAGTACTACATAGTACTGCATCACAAAGGCATTGGCTACGTCTTGAGCGGATGGCAAGGAATCATCAGAAATCTCGGTCGCCATCTCTGCAAATTAATGCACCGCAATTTGCCAGTAAATTACTCTGTTAAAATACATTTAATAGGTTATTTCGTTTACTTCACAAGAGAACCAATGTAGAAAAGGACAAAAGTAAAGAGGGAAGGAAAAAAGAGAAGTCAAGTGTTTTGAGTTCATTTATTTATTTGTGCGTGTATCAAAAAAGAAAGAAATCTACGTAAAATTTGAAGCTTACTTCTCTAGGTTCCGCTCATTACTACATTAAGAGAACAAATAGATAAATATTTTTTTAAGGCATGTCATTTTGTGCATCTCTCAGTCCCTAAGTTGAAAGAGAATGTATGTGTAGACTGATTTGCATGCATTTTATGAAATAGAGTACAGAGGAAAAACTAGTGTATTAAAAGAATTCCAAGCTACATCAACCCTAGAGGCATATTCAGAGAAAAGAAAATGACAATGGACAGCCAAGAAGAATAAGAGCAGGCACATAAATCCTATTTAACTTGAACAAACCTCAATTATACTTCATGAAGTGGACAACTTCGACACTCACATGAAAGGTTACAACAATGCATGTCAAAGTAAATAAATAAATAATGATACAACGATGACATTCAGACAAAATCTGTGGAAAAGTAGGAAACAATCAGTACAAGAAAGGTAGACATATGTTCCATGTTATTTCGCCTGTTGAAACTCTAATTTTCCTTTACTTAAAAAATAATATTAGAGCTTGTATATCAACTAACCCTAGAAATACAGGCCTTTGTAGGAAAAATATTTATAATTGACACTGCAAACCATATTTGATACACCAACCATGGTGTCAAGAGAATATAGGTGTCGAAAAACTTTATGAAACCTAAACCTAGACCCCTTGGAGCTTTTCATACCTTCAGTATCACACATACTATAGTTTCCAACATATTATGGTGAGTGCTTGAGTGAGTGCATGTCAAACGTGTATCTCACGTAACCTGTTTCCATAAGTATCACATAATTAAAGAGACAGCTGCTGCAGATGTTTAGCTTCCACACACCCCCCCCCCCCGCCCCGCCCCCACATAAATACCTAAGAACACGCATGCACACACACGCCAACATATATACGTACATATACATATGGCAGACAGCAGCCCAAACATGGTAGTAAATAAGTTTGTGTTACAAGGATTGCACGTTTTTCAAAAAGCAGAAACAAATCATGTCTAGTCTATGCATAATGCATACATCGAATGCGAGACGATCACACAATGAAAACAATAAATTTCACATGACTACATCTTTTTCTACCCAAATTAACACAAAAACCAAACCTTCAAGGATGAAAATTTTAAAAATAACAAGGGGCAAAAAGAAAAACAACTCACAACCTCCCAAACTTAACCTATTTGTATAATCTAGAAAATTAAAAACAATCCATCAAAAATAACCAATTAATAACACAAAAAATCAGAGTTCAGCGATAGCACCCGTAAGAATAACAGGACCGAATAATAAAATTTATAAATCAGAAGCCCACAGGCTTAAACCTTGTTTTTAGAAACTCAATGTACAATCCAAAAAATTAACACAGGCCATAACACAACAATCAGAACTTTAAAGATTAAAACTATACAAATAACAAGCAGTCAAATCAGCAGCCGCCATAGAATCAAAAACCCGTATCAAAATAAAGCTCAATTCTCAAAACCCAATTGTCAATTGAACTAAAAGAAAAATCTTTGGTAAAAAAAAATCTAAAACCCCATCAATGTACAAGGAGCCACCAATCAAGCCAGGATTAAAAATTCAATCTTTAACACCAAAATCCACAGAATCAGACAAATTCAGCCAGTTCACAGTAAGATCAGAACAAATAATCAAAACCCAATTGATATAGACATGTAAAGATCAAAGAAACATGCAAAGGTTTAGCAATGTACCTCTGGGGAAGGACTGAAAGACTCAAATAAGACCGCAGGTCCACAGAGACAGCAGCGAAACGCTAGGGAATAGAAATAGAGAGAACAAAGGCAAAAGGAGGCACGAGATTAGCGAGAGATTGTTAGAATTTATAGCAGTAGGTATAATTAGACAATAGAGAGAGAAACTGTGTGTGTGTTTAGTGTGTGTGTTTAGTGTGTGTAACAAGAGAGAGAAAGACGATTCTTTGTTTCCTCTCACAACTAAAAACGCACACAAAAACGCACACGCGCACACAAACCCCACGAAAATTGTGAGTTGAGATCTTTGTTTTCTGTAACCTTATTTGGAGGGAATTTTCGTATTTCTCTGGACCCTACCGTCCGATTATTGTAATATAGCACGTGGAGTCGTATTCGATCCTGGTGCGAACTGATTCGACGGTTCCGATTGGTAAGGCGTACGTAAGGCTCGTGGGGTGGCGGCGTAGGATGTTTCGGAAGATGCATTCTCTGTTCCTGAAAACTCTGGGGAATCATTGTAGAGCCAATCAGGTGGTGACATGTGGAAGTCTGAGGGCTGACCTTTTGCATTGACTGTGGAAAAGACTGAGAAAAGTTTGATGATGTGATTGTGATAATCTCGAGGGTTCTACTTACTTTTGGGAAGTGATATCAATAGTAAATATTTTGTCAAAAAATAAATTTGTAATTAGGTCATGCAAAGTACTATGTGTTAATTGGAATTAATTATATTATGGTAAATTTCTTACCCTATTAAAGTTAGTAGATTAAATTAATAGTTTATAAATATTAAATGTTTATTTGAGAACTTGCCTTTTCAGAATATAATCACGAACATTTTTTTATTCGTGATTTTTCGAAGTCGTTTTTTTATTTTTTATTCATTCTCTCTCATTGATTTCACAAAATTATATTTTTTTTTTTTTTACTTTAATCACTACAAATTCAAAACATTCGACAAATTATCACACATCGAACATAAATTCTTTTGAAAGAGAGATGAGTAGATTATGTTATTTTCGTTTAATATGTAGTATAATTTAATTTTGTACAAACGTGTTAAGCATTTCTCAATTTTTTATTGTATAAATAAAAGTTTTGAATTTACATATTACTTGTGCTCAGGTCTAATTACTTTTTGATATGTAAATAAGAGAGATATAAGTTTGGTTCTCAATAAACATTGATGCATCAAAATATTTCATTATACCTTGTTCTCTAACATAAAAGTTATAGGTTTGCCCCCAAAAATCTATATTACAATTTTGGGGAGTGGAGTCCACCTAAGATGAATAGTAATTCAAGATAATATATGGAATGAATTGGAATTAGTTAAAAAAGAATATGTGTGGGTAGGTGTGTGAGTGTGTGTGGGGAGGGGGGAGGGGGGACAAAAAACATGTGTGTGTAGGTGTGTGTTGGGAAGAGAGAGATGGGTGATGGGTGACAAAAAATACGTGTAGGAAAATGTGTAATTTTTTTATTTTTTGACTTAAATATGTGTGGGGGAATATGTAATTTTTTTTATTTTTTGACTTAATTAATTAAATAATATATATTAAATAATATATATATTTTTTATAATTAAAAATATACATATAATTATATTTTTTATTTTCGATTAAATATTTTGATATACTTTGAACATTAAAAAAATAAATCGTCGAACATTATTGAGCCGTGTCCGAGCGCCGTGTCCTCGGACACGGGCATTTACTAGTAGCAGTACGTTTGGATGTGGAGTTTTTTGATATGTTTTATTTTTGTTTGTATTTTGTGTTTGTTTTGGTTTTGTACGAGTTTTACAATTTTTCCTTTTGAATTTTAAAAAATTACATGATAGTGATGGAGAGAGAAAGAGAGAGAGGGTGATAGTTGTGATTTGATGTGATGTTTGATATGATATAAAGGTGATGTAGGGGTATGTAAAAATAATAGGTAGATAGAGAAAACTTGTGTTTTAAAAACTTTATTTTTGATTTGTTTTTCAAACAATATGTTTTTGATTTGTTTTTCAAACAAGACGAATGAACGCACTCTAGATGTCTTCATACTCTTTCATGTGATTTTACTTTTCGATTTCTCCCTTACCTTATAAACACTTTTATGAAATGTACTTGTGTTTTTGGTCGTTTATCTTGTTTTTTCATGCTCATGTAATATATTGAAGGCGAGATCGATTTTACGCCGTTATATTAAAAATAACTGTGTTTATGGAGTTACTTGTTTTATATATTCTCTCGATCACTTTTTGAAGCTAATTTTTAAGGACTTTCATTTCTATATATTTTATATGATCAAATATATATACATGATTGACCAGATCATCAAAATTGATTAGCGGGCAAAGATAAATATATATCTTATATTTACAATATTGTCGAGAAAGTGTTTTTATATGTAAATCAATAATTTTTAGCTAGCTCACATGATCTAGTCTGTAAATTGTCAATAAGAGTCATATGCAATATTTATCATAAATGCTCTAAGGGTAATATATATTTTTATCATTTATTGTTTTATTTAGCATATATGACCTACTAGCTGATTTTGATAAGTAGTTTTTTTTTTTTACAAAATCACAATTTTGTTGCATAATTTATAATACATGGAGCAACATGAAAACGATCTTAAAAACAACACCGATAAGAAACCAAGGGATGACTTAGTGGTAGAGCTCAACTTTACAATATATAAAATCTCAAATTCGATCATTGAAATAAATAATAATAATAATAATAACACCGACTCATTTTTTAAGGAGAAAACAATCCTTATTCCTACCGGAGAAGGACAAATTCCTTTCCCTCCAAATGAGCCGCACCCGTACTCCCCTCTTTTTCGTACACTCTCTCTCTCACTATTGGGAATGCTTTATTATTAAATGCTAACATTTTTAATAATTTGTGGGGAGAAATATTGTTAATTGCGTGTCATATCTCTCTCACTATAATTTATATATATTAACTTATAATTTATTTTAAAATCTTTTATGCATTTAATTAGATTATTATTTTTATTATTTTTTACTATAAAAATAATAAATTATTTAATTATATACTGTACGATTTAATTAAGTAATTTATACATACAGAGATTGCAAATGATTGAACGAGAGGAAGTTGTTCAACCAACTTCGTGAAATCCATCTCACCGGTATTCTAACCCCGAGAAAAGGAGAAAAATGAAAGAGCAGATCAATTCCAACGCTTTCATGAGTAGATAGAACATTTGATTAGGGTTTTAACCACCATAAGAAGTTTGACCTGAGAAAAATAAGTGGAGATAGGCGCTCCTTGCAAGAAGCGCACAGAATGTACATAGAGTGCGTCCGAAATATACATAGAGTGTATTAATAACTTTATGTACATTTCGAACGCACTCTATATACATTCTGGATGCTCCTTATAAGGAGCGGCTAGGCGCTCGGTATAAAATCTGGGAGTTGCACTGCGGAGGACAAAAATGACATGCTAAGATCGAGAAAGATTGGTCTATACAGGTTTGGAAATATGCTGAACAATAAACAAGGTTTAAGGCGGTCTAAGAATTGGTCATATTTGCAGCCAAATGATGGTGGTTAAAATCCTAATTAACAGTTTTATTTAGTCATTAAGTTTTCTATTTGGTGTTAATAACAAATACTTATATATTGTACTAAGCATTTAGGAAGCTAGTAATAATTTTGTTATTCTTTATTTAAAAGGGTATAAAAGATTTTTTAACAAATGTTATTTTTGTCACAAAATTATGTGTATTAAACTTAATACTTATGTGCTTTGCAAATAGCCGCTCCCTCAAATAATTGTCCTTTTAGAATATTTAGTTATTTTTACTCATACTTTCCTAAATTACCCTCCTATTCTCCCAACTACCAGTCTATCAATAATTATTAATTACACTTATCTCTTTTATCATTAATAAAGAGAGACTATTTAATGAGGGTAAATTAGTCAATATACTTCCTCAGTTTCACAATAATTGATGTTTAAGGTTTGATTACAATAATCAAGTAGTGTATTAAGAATCTCTTAATTTTCTATTTTTACCCTCTTTTCACACATGAAGTCTTTTCAAAATTTTTTCTCATTAACTTTTGAGGCATTAATTGCTCTTTAATCTAAAATTGAGATAGAAGGATAATTTAGGAAAAATGTAGTAAAAATTTATAAAATATCAACTATTTTGAAACAAATTCTTATTTTTAAAAGATCAATTATTGTAAAACAAAGAAATATATTATTTCTTAATACGTATGCATAAATTTAAAAGGTTCATTATTATAAAACGAAATGAGTACAATTGTTTCATTGGGACGGGCTCGGGAGGAATTCACCGTACCTACGAAAACACATACACAATTTGTTATAGAATACATGTTTGAAATTAAACAATCACCTATATTTTATGCAAGGAAAAATCATGATTTATTACATATTCACATAACACATAATATGTAGACGTTAATACAAATTTTAAATATTAATATAATATAAATTATAGCGAAATAGATTATTCATTAATTAAATACTAAGAACAGTAATTGATCGAAAAGTTGAGATGGAGCAACACACTCTTTACACCTCACCTCTCACCCACATACATCACGTACACTACTAGAAAATATCAAAACAACTACGAAATTTAGCTACGAAAAACCTTCGCTAATTAATATTAGCGACGGAAAGACTCCATCGCCTTTCGTCGCTACTTTTCCCTATTAGCGACGAAAATGTCCGTCGCTATATTCCTTCAAAAATAGCGACGAAATTTGCGTCGCTAATTATAATTCGAAAAAATAAATAAAAAAGAAATTAATTTAACATTAGCGGCGAAATTTCCGTCGCTAAAATAATTTCATCGCTAATAGTTAAATATTTAATTATTTATTTATTTTCTGATTAATTTTAGCGACGAAAATTCCGTCGCTAATGTTAAATTAATTTTTAAAAAAATATTTTTTTAATTAAATAAAAAGTTTTAAATTTCAAATTCACATTAAATTATTTCAAATACACATCAAACATAGCATAATTAATTAATTAACAAATATATTTCAAAATAAATAAAATAATTACAAACCAAATAAAATGTATCCAAAACTAACATAAACATGTTTATGAGGGGGGATTTCCAAATAGAGTATCAAAGAAGTCCTCTCCGAGTGTCCGGCTCGGAGTGGACGACACTGCGGGGTGGGTGTCTGAGGAGGT